>JAEMWC010000652.1:145000-215000 GCA_016490735.1 Pachyseris speciosa
AAAAGTATAAAATGAAGTGTCCTGGTGCTTGGGGATGCATTTTAGTTTGCAGCGTTTTGATACCGCTTAATGTCAGTTAGAAACGTACAAGTGATTTGAATCAAAGGAAATCCAATGGTTCAATTAAGTTCCAAATTGCATCATCTGAAGCTATAAATCATCTGAAGTTATTAATAGGTGGCATGGACCAACCTTTGTTCTCTTCTTGTGTGTCATTAGCCTTCGAGAACAGACTCTATTTCGCGCTTCTGGAGAGTGAAAGCCTAAGTCAGTAATGTATAAAGCCCGCTATCGCAGGCAAGTGTGTCTTTCACACATCACTTTTTATCTACCCTTAAAAAAGGTTACTTGATCTCTTTATGTTCGGGATTGCTCAATGCAAGGAGCATTTAGATACGGAGAGGTGCTGTCCATTATTCAGAGCTGGCTAGACCAGTCACTTTGTAAAACGGAATGTACTATTTTGAAGAGCTAGTTTTTATTATTGGTCGAGTGAGGACTCATCCGGTAGTGAATTGCACTATTTTGAAAAGAATTTGAAGAACTGGTGAATTGGTGCATTGGAATTCATGAAATGGCTGGTCTGTCCAGCCAGTTCTGACAAATACGTGTAGAAAGCGTACTTGCTTTCACTCTCAGGGCAGTTTTGACACAATAAAAACCACTATGACGTAGACGACGCTAAGAGATGAGCGCGATTTAAAATTAGCTTTCTTGGGGTGTTCTGGGACGTTCCAAGTTGATTCACTACATTTACTATCTATAACGTTTCAATAAAATCGCACAATTTGTTCAGTTCTATTCATTTAACTCACTTGTTTCTTTGAAATGTTGTTGATAAAACAACGGTTTCCACGGAGAAGCGACGTGGCTCTTTGGTGGACCGCATGGTCGAAATAAGGCGGGGAAAAAAGTGACCAGAAAACAAAGAGCATGTCGCTCACAGCAGCAAAATGCATGAGCGTTTTTTGGATCTGCATGATCATAGTGATGCATCAGCGCTAAGACAAGCTTTGGTGCGCTTCCTGCTACGGTTAGTTGCTTGTTTCTTCAATTTTTTTCGTGTAGCACAAAGTTGCATAGAAACGTAAAGCAAGCCTGGTCAGCATTTAAACTCAATTGTGCCAAATCAACTGACATGCATTCAACATAGATTTATGTGAATTTATATTCGAATGCGCATCGATAAATGTCGACCGTTTTCAGTATATTCTTTCATTTTGACCCAAGAGTTGACTTAATTTTACAGTTATTAAAACACTTTGATTTGCCCTTCAGAATGCTGGAAAGTCGCATTTCCGAGGACTGATATTTCAAAATTTCCCAGAGGAGCATGCTCCCGGACTCCCCTAGAAGCTTCTGCCTTCAGCGGTCGTACCAGAAACCTATCGACAGTTATATTTTACATAGCCTAAGGATTTCGGTATATTGTTCATGGAGATGTTAACATGTACACACTGATTGTTTGGGGGAGACTTCTAAGAAGCGCGAACCTAAATGAAACTTAACTAGGGCACAATTACGTGTATGTAAGTGCTTTTTCAAGGAAAACAATGCGGGTCAAAAACAATGTGGTACACAGCGGTAATAATAAAAAACACTCATTTCTGAATAAAAGTCTGAGATTGCACTAACTTGTTAGTTCAGATTAATTATAAGCGACCGAAACACTGCAATAAACTCAAAAAAGCAACAGGCCTAATTTCACGACTTATGTAACATTTCATATCAAGTGTGAGGTTATTTTTATTTCTGTAATTATAACATAATTACGGTAGCACTTTAGATATAGTTTTACATTTTTAGCATAGTTAATTTAATTTTTAATGATATTTTATCGATTGTAATAATGGTAAAGCGCATTAGATCATATATTTTTAATGAGTTTTTGCGCTACATATAAGTAAGTTTATTTGTTTATTTTATTTATTAAGTAAGAACGCTTACGCTTACAACATAACATCAGCATCCTGGGCCCAGTTGCTCAAAAAAGCTAACCGAGGTTAAATACCATGACAACCTATAGGTTTGAATACATCTTAACCAATGGTTAGCGTTAACCATACTTCAAGCAAGGTAACTCAGCCCAGATGGTAAAAGAAAATTTAATGAAGGCACGTGAAAAAGATTGGAGACTCCGGCGAGGGGTGGAGAGGTAGTCTCCTACGCAGCCATTCTTTGTGACGCTACGCAAAGCTCGAGACAAAGAACAGCTGCCTAAGAGACTAGGGGAGAAGTAGATTTGGAAAATTGTGCGTGCCTGTCGAAAAATTCTGGCTACGCCCCTGGGCCCGGTTGTTCGAAAGCCGATTAACCCTAATCCAAGATTTATTTCTCTTCAGCGTTGATCGTCTGCAGAATTTCAGATTTTAGGACGTCAATCCTGAAAAGCAAAAGGCAACAAAAGAAATTTTCATCCAAAAGTTAAAAACTGCTACCAAAGTTTAAGCTAATCCTGGATTAAGTTAATCGGCTTTCGAACAACCGGTCCCTCTTGATCAAAGGATGGTAATACGTGTTGTTAAAATCAACGCTATATCGCAGTTGACCCAACGAATCTTTTCCAGCAATCTTTCTGTTCATATGTTTTATGACCAGAGAGTATATACGGTGTTATACGTTATATTTTGGTATTGTTTTTATATAAGCCTTCGTGCCCAGCTACTGCATTCATCTGATAATGATCCAAAAATCCTTCCTCTACGAATTACTCGCTGGAACACGCGCAAGTGAAATAAGAGAATGTAAGAAAGTGCAGCTGAGAAACGCGCAAACTAAAATCCGGGCATTTCTATTAATTTAAGAAAGGCGGGAAATCTTACGAACACAAGATACAAAAATATATATTGAAAAACAAGTAATGAGTAAATAATACAAAAAATGAATGATACCTTCGACCTTCGACATTTTATCCTCGACCTTGACATTCTGCCCTCAACCCTCGACAAAAACACAGGTTTTACAGACTAGTGAGCAGGCTAAACTCATGGTTCAATTTCCGGCTGGGGGTCTTGTCGATAGCATTCCGTGCATAACGAAAAGTTTGTCCTCCGCCCTCTCTCGGCCTCCACTTATTACTAAGCTAACAGCACTACTGTACTGTCTCTACACCTGATACAGCGCACAGCTACTTGGATACTTTATTTATGTACTTGTCAACTACTCCTTCAGTAAAAATGTTCGCGTAAGATTGCTTTGAATTAGGCTGAAGCCTCTCATCACAGTGATTAGACCGCAAGCAGTCCCTTTCTGGATAGTGGCAAGCTCACGCCAATAGCGCGAGGAAACTGGGCAAACCGGAAGTGATGCGGAGTTGAAATGCGCCTTGAATGGTGACCGATTAAAATATTCACCCAGACGTTTTGCACAGCTCTCGCCGCATTCGTTAAAACAAATGCTAAACAGCGTTTTTGATCCTGTGATGATAGACTATAACGTGAGACCGTAGCATGGCTAATCGAGTTGGGTGGGAACAGATATATGATAAACTGAAGTAATGGTTTTAGCACTCTCAGTTTCTAGTTATTCTGTTCAGCTTACTTTATACGACATAAAATGCTAACAAAATCAGAGCTTCTAAATAAAAATAATCCAATTGCCCACGGGGAAAGGCTTGAGGAGCCGTTACAATTTCGTCACGTTACGAAGTGCGGTGACTTGCAACTCGTTGCATGGCAATATTTAGGACATAATTACGTTTGCAACACCCACTCAGTTTTCTAACATTTGCTGCCTTGCAAGAAAGCCACATTGCAATTTGGGTTATTCATATTTTAAGCTGCTGCATAGGCAACTTGCAACGCAATTTACAACGCAATGCTAGTTCGCATTGTTAAACTGCCTTGGAAGTGTGGTCCTGGGCCGAGTGTTGCGACATGCGTACAGTGGACTTTCCATGCGTCAGCCGAAAACGTAAGAAACGGTGCGGTAGATTTTCAGCGCAGCCGACGATCGTCCATTTTCTCGGCTCTCCTTTCCTTTCAAAAGGGACTTCTGCCTTAGTTATGGTCAAAGAAACAACCTTTTACGGTAGGTGTTTTCAAAATGGCTAATTGATGGTGATTTTCATCGAAATTTCAGCCAGTCGATTCGATTGTTTGTTCGCCGGTTGCAAGTGCATGACAACCACATGTGCGGTCGGTCGTTTCATTTCTAATTCCGTGTTCGTTTTGTAGATCTCCTCGGCGTCCCACCAACTGCCACTGCAAGTGAAATAAAGAAGTCCTATCGTAAACTCGCCTTGAAATATCACCCCGATAAAAACCCTGATGCTGGCGACAAGGTACTGTAACTCTGAATTTGAGTTTCGGTTTCGGCGTTATCACAAATCTCTCATGTTCTTTCCAGGAAGTATGCGTCAAATTCAAGAGTAGTCGTTCTGGATCCGATATAGGATAAATCGCTTATTTATTTGCAATGTTCTTGTGGCGTATTGAAGACATTACTTATCGCGATTGCATTAATTAAAGAAGACGAGGGCTTTGTTTTTCTAAGACAGCTAAACGATGTGCAATATACAAACTTGCCCGGCGTTTTTGGCTGATGAGTATTGGACAGTACGATTTAATAGTCAGCAGAAACTACGTTTTCACCGTAATCCAAACAGATCTTTTGCTGATCCTCTTAACTGGCACACACAAAGCCGTGTTTTAAACATAATGCTATTATCAGTGGTTAAAAATGTTCTGTAACATAGCTCTTGTGAACAGATACATTTTTGGCATACAGTTTTGGCAGATTCTCCGAATTCTACAAGTGATACTCTCTCATCCGTTTCTGTAAGAGAATTGGTAACTTGTAGAAGATGATTGTTGTTTAGCCATAGTAATGTTGCAGTTGAAAACTGGAAACATTGATTGGAAAAAAGGTTCATTTAATTATGTCTGGTTTGGTTCTCTATGTCACTGTCTCTTTCTCACAAGTTGTAAGGAGTATTATGCTGTATACAGTGAGATGGCATTGCTGTATAGTTTTAGTATAACATTTTGGAAACTGTGTGTACTGTATAATCAGGGAAAAGCATAATTATTTAAAACCAGGCACCCATTATGAGTTTTTTTTTTTTTTTCAAACTTATCAATCGAGCAATCACGGAAAGCAAAAATTTGTCACAGAAAGCAAGAGTTTTGAGAGAGCTAGTAGTAAATTACTGTTAAAGTGCCCCTAACCCCAAATATTTTTTTCATTTTAAATGATTCGTCTCTGAATTAGAAGCACAACCGTGAAAATTTTTTTTTGTTTTGGTTGAATCTTCGCTTTTCTGTACCCCGGTAAAGTCTCGAAATTACGACCAAAAACGCCGCCATTTTGTTTCACGACCGAGTTAAGGGGAGATTGGGTTCATCGCTTGTATGACGTCATCCCGGGAACGGAAGTTCTGTTGTACTTACAAAGTTCTTTGAAGGAAGCTCAATAATTCTAACTCTGAGGGCAAATAAGACTTGATTTTAACCGATAATTTATATTCATAGTATTGTCACCTGTAACATGTCTCTCCTAAGAGAAGATTTGATGTTTTGCAAACGAATGAGCCAAAAAAAACATATTCCCATCGGCTGATCTCACAAGCAATTTATGCCCTTTTATACGGTGAAAACAGAAAATTCCAATGAGTCCGTTCAGTGAAAAGATCTCCTCTTTAAAACTCGTTTACTGTATAGTGATGATATTTGGTGTGCTGCGTATCGGATACACAAAGGATTTAACTGCAGCGACACAAAGTAGTCCAGAATGTAATGGCAGCTAAAATAATTGAAGGGCTCGGGGCAAGAACGTCCTCCCGGTTTTTGGTCGATTTTCGATGTGCTCAATACAAACTGAGATTTGGCATGTGGACTTCATTCCAGTTAAAAAACATTGCTCTGTATTTGTTTTGGCTGATTTCCTCTTCGTTTTCGAGAAATAACGTATGCAAAAAACCCAAGTCAGCTCATTCCCTTGCGTATTAATATTCATGTGCGAATTGAATTACCTTTAGGGCACGTGAAATGATTGACGCTTGGAAAGTATTGTTTGATAGTGTGACGTAGACTATACATTTGGCGGTTAAAACATCGATTTAAGTTTCATTGATAGGAAACTTACGTGGCTGTGAGGTGTCGATTGCTAGTTAACTTTAATGGAAACTCGCCAGCCTGGTGGTCGAACGGACGTCATTTAAGTCTGTCGATCGGCAAGTCAGACACTTCTGAAAGAAGCCAGTGGTGTTTCTCTGTGCGTGCCAAACGCTGGAACAAATCGGCATTTCGCAGTACAGAGTACTGAGCCAGGCGGGACAGTCTGAAAGCAACTCTCGTCTTAAGAGCGGCCCGCAGTTGAGAGTCTTGGCCCATTTGCCAAAGGTTGCCGTGCTAGAAATTCGGAAATAAGAGTTGTTTTTTGACTTAGGCGAAAATATTGGATGTTTGAAGACGTGTTGCGCGCGCTCGAAAGGAGGTTTTTATGCCCACAATCCAATGCGACCACAGAGGGCGCTGTCTCCTTGAAAAGTTCTCGCGAGGACTGGAAATGAATATTCGCTCGGCTGCGGTGGGAAAATTTTCACTTCGGAGCGGGAACATTACGGAGAATTCATCTAAGAGTGGGAAATCGGCAAGACGAGCAGTCAGTCCGTTTTCGATGAGCTGAGTATCTTGGAAAACCAGTGCAAGGAAAACTTTCTTTGCCGCACGCAGCAAATATTCAAAGCACAAATGACGTGACAAGGTGACAGCGTCCTCTGATAAACATGCTGGCGTATTTTAACATATAAATCACTTTTGCATCGAGTACCTCGGTTAGTTCGCTTATATGGAGTCTTGTAAACATCATCAAAAAGTATTTTCACGCGAGATTAATGGCAAAAAGCATTTTCACCCCAGATAAACAGTTAAAATTATTTTCACGCGAGTCATGTGACAGCCCATTGTGTGCGATCGAATTTCATATATACCGGGTATGCAAATTTTCGGCAGTTTGAAGCTAAAGAATATCTTCAGAACTAGTTAGGCATGTTGTCCAAATTCTTGACCTGTCGTCATTTAGTTTGATTTTAATACCATTTTCGTTCCATATTTTCCATTTGACGACGAAAATGAATCCATTGCCGACGTTTCTCAACCGCCAAAACCACGCAAAACTTACTATTCTGAAAGTGCCGTTTAGAAATGAAAACCGATGCAAAATGCACTGTTTGCAAGATACTCAGCTCATCGAAAATGGACTGACTGCTCGTCTTGCCGATTTCCCACTCTTTGATGAATTCTCCGTAATGTTCCCGCTCCGAAGTGAAAATTTTCCCACCGCAGCCGAGCGAATATTCATTTCCAGTCCTCGCGAGAACTTTTCAAGGAGACAGCGCCCTCTGTGGTCGCATTGGATTGTGGGCATAAAAACCTCCTTTCGAGCGCGCGCAACACGTCTTCAAACATCCGATATTTTCGCCTAAGTCAAAAAACAACTCTTATTTCCGAATTTCTAGCACGGCAACCTTTGGCAAATGGGCCAAGACTCTCAACTGCGGGCCGCTCTTAAGACGAGAGTTGCTTTCAGACTGTCCCGCCTGGCTCAGTACTCTGTACTGCGAAACGCCGATTTGTTCCAGCGTTTGGCACGCACAGAGAAACACCACTGGCTTCTTTCAGAAGTGTCTGACTTGCCGATCGACAGACTTAAATGACGTCCGTTCGACCACCAGGCTGGCGAGTTTCCATTAAAGTTAGCTAGCAATCGACACCTCACAGCCACGTAAGTTTCCTATCAATGAAACTTAAATCGATGTTTTAACCGCCAAATGTATAGTCTACGTCACACTATCAAACAATACTTTCCAAGCGTCAATCATTTCACGTGCCCTAAAGTTAATTCAATTCGCGCATGAATATTAATACGCAAGGGAATGAGCTGACTTGGGTTTTTTGCATACGTTATTTCTCGAAAACGAAAAGGAAATCAACCAAAACAAATACAGAGCAATGTTTTTTAACTGGAATGAAGTCCACATGCCAAATCTCAGTTTGTTTTGAGCACATCGAAAATCGACCAAAAACCGGGAGGACGTTCTTGCCCCGAGCCCTTCAATTGTCCCTCTATATGTACCTTTAGGAAAACCTCATCAATCTAACTGCCTTTAAATTTTTCAGCTTCATGAGTCCTACAGTCTTCAACACAAGCGCTCTATTAAAACCGGTTTCCAACGTCAACAATCAAAATATATTTCAGAGGCCATGCTAATTCACTGGCAGAAGGCCATGTCACTGATCAATACATTGTAGACTCTTAAGAAAACTTGAAGTGTTTACAAATCAAATTGATTAACTTCACCGAATTCAGTTGATTTAGACAATGGTGCCACTCGAACTTCATGTTCAAATGGAGCTACATGTAGTAAAATATATCCAATCGCGTCTAAATTTGTGTCAGTTTGTTTACATCGGATATATGCAAATTATTCTCACATCACGAAGTTGCGTTCGCTTATTTCTAACCAACAGTTTAGACGGATACGTAGCCTCAAATTTTAATTGCAGTAAGCTATATTTATTTTATTTTACCTAGCCTTGACTTCATTCACAGTACTGCCTGAGGATAACTAGAAGTTCAGCTAATCCTCAAGTCACGTAATTCGCCTCGGCTGAGCTCACTTTCCGTTCTCTTGTCAAATCTATCTTTGCCTTCTTTGAATAGATACCATAAATAAAGACTCTCCCATAAATAGGCACTTCCACAATTAATTGCTGATGTTCGTTTAAAATACCAATCTAAAGTCGGATGTGTGCCGTTTATATAAAATAACAATTATTGTTTTCAAACCGCTGCACAATTCCCATTGCCGATGAACGGGTACTCGGTCATTCAAGATTGAAATGTTAAATCAAAGCTTTTGCTCACCAGCAGCGTACACAGAACCACGAGGTACGGCAGATAACACTCATAAACGAAGTTAATCTTTTTCATCTTCCCTTCTTCCGCGAATTTTGCTGTCCATTCTTGATCTTCATAACCATTGGGCTCCTTCAAGCTCCTCGCCGATTCCGTTCTAGTTCCACTTCAGAAATGAAGTTAATTTGGTCTTCACCCTACACATAGCCTGACTCTGACTCCAAGGACATGATTCCAACACAATTTTGACTACTGCCAGGCTTTTACCCTCCAATATGTGCTTCGACGACCCCAAGAAATGCTTGCAAAAACAGAGATTGACTGAGAAGCTATCTTTCAATCGTTCCCGGGATGACATCACCAACCTTGTTGGACCCAGACTCCCTTTTACTCGGCCATGCAACTAATTGAATGAGACTTTGGCTGTCCATAAAAAATCAAGGATTCAACCAAATCCAATAATTCTTTGGCCGAAATACTTCGAATGGTAAATAGATTTATTTAGGCGAAAAAAATTTTTGGGGTTAGGGGCACTTTAACGTTCTATACATTTTCCAATGTGATGGTGGGATGATGATGGTGAGGGTTTCAAGATAGCTAGTGTTTTGCAGAGTAGTAATCTTCTGTAAATTTATGGTTCCATAATAAGAGATTAACCTAGTACCATACTGTGGACTCTAAACTAAATGAGTAACACATACTGAAAATAACTTGTGGATGAACAAGGGTGTTATTTCCTAAAATAATAGCCACTGCACTAAAAAAATCCCCCTTTTGGCTAATTGCCCTCAAAACTGAAGTACAACATACATTATTTTTGCAATTCAAACAACTTCCCTTTTGAGATAGTGAGGGTTTCAAGATAGCTGGTGTTTTGTAGAGTAGCAATCTTCTCTAAATTTATGATAATAAGAGATTTAAATACCTTGTACCATACTGTAAACTGTAAATTAAAATGAGTAACACACAATGAACATAACTTGTGGACAAACAAGTGTATTATTTCCTAAAATAATGGCCAGCACTAAAAACATCCTTCTTTTGGATGATTGCCCTCAAAACTGAAGTGCATGTGTTGTGGTTCAATTTTATACTTGGTTTAAATTTTTCTCCCTTTGTTTTTAACTACATGTAATTGTCACACATTACCATACCCAAAAACAAAGGGAGAAAAATTATGACCAAGGATAAATTGAACCACATCACATGTACCATTGTTTCTAAACTGTTTCTCAGAAAATCACTTCTGGTTGATAATCAACTTTTCAAAGCACATGAAAAAAATAGATCCAGGCTGTTTTTCCCCTTAACTTTGGAAATGCAAACAACTTATTGCATATTTATTTATATATTGATTTGTTTATTTTTCTATTATGGTGACTTGCTACTTCACAGTTCAAGCAGATTTCCCATGCTTATGAAGTCCTATCAGATGAGAAGAAGAGAAAAATTTATGATGAAGGTGGGGAGGAGGCACTCAATAGTGGTGGAGACATGGGCGGCTTTCACTCACCTATGGATATCTTCGACATGTTCTTTGGAACTGGGCATGGTCGACACAGAGGATATCATGGTGAGAGAAAGGGCAAGGATATGATTCATCAGCTGAAGGTACTATTATTTATTCAGGGAAATTGAGAACTTGTAGTTGTAAGTACAATGTACAGCAGCACAACATGAAAATTACACTTGTGAGGACATTCTGAATGTGGTGATACACAACTTGTATTTCTCATCTGAAAAAAAAAATTGTCCTTCATTGTCAGTTGCACTGGTTTTGGGTCCCTGACTTGTATGAATATTTCTCTGCCAATTGCCAGGATGTCCTGGACTACATTAATTCGGTTGATAGCTGAGTTAATTGTTTGTCTCGCAATTTATCAAATAAGTTTAGACGTGGATCATGACGTTTGGATCACTATACTGTTGATCATAGCCATGTGATGGTGTCAACCAGCAGTGGGTCAATATAATTAGAAGTAGCACCATGGTTGGTGTTGATTTGTGAGTTTCAATTCTCCCTTGGGTTGTTGTTGATTGGAGGATCTCCTTCCTTGTTGCTCAGACTAGAAGTTGTTCCCTCGGCACTCTGCTTTGCAGTGCTTGGTATTTGTGTTGTTTTCATTGTGGACATCCATGCTTCAGAAACATCACACTTTCCCTGTTGTTGTTGTTGTTGTTGTTGTCAGGGTACTGTAATACTGTATCTTTGGTGGATAGTCTTAGTAACATTATGGATGTACTTATGGTGACTGTGGGTCACAGTCAATAAACTTAACATTCTTCCAGAGCTAACGGTGCCCGGTCTCATTGCTGTGTTCTGAAATAGACAAGGTTTGAGTTCGAGCATGTACATGTACAGCTTTATGTCTTTGTCATGCTCTTTAATTCATTCATGTACAGTGTATTCTTTTGTGTTGTTGTTGTTTGTTGTTTGTTTTTCATTTGTTTTGAAGGATCAATCATCTCATTTTATGATTTTTCATACATGCAAGTTGTTATGGTCAATGTTTATTCTGTTTTAAAAACAAGTGGTGTTTCTCTTTTGCTAGGTTTCTCTTGAAGATATGTACAATGGTACAACAAGGCAGTTATCCTTGCAAAAAAGTGTTCTCTGTTCGAAATGCGAGGGAGTTGGAGGAAAGAAGGTGGGTAGCTGAAGCACCTCTTATAAAGCAATCTGCCTTGATAAACAAGAAATGTAGATTACATTTTGTCTAATGCTCTTCAATCAGCAGGCCAAACTCAACTTGGAGCACAGATGTAGATTTAAAGACAAAATTTTCACGTAAGGCAACTTTTCAACCAAGACCTCCAGTTGACTGGATTTTTTTTCTTTTTCTTTTTTTTTTTTTCTTATGAAGATTTATTTTTAAAGGTAGTATGTTACAAAGGAATTTAATAATAATAATAATAATAATAATAATAATAATAATAATAATAATAATTAATAATAATAACGAGAATCACTTCGTGAATTTTACCGGGGCCACTTTTGCCTTGGTAACCCACGTTTACACTAGCATGCTTAAGGGTCGTTTACATCAAGAAGTTTATCGCAGGACATGAAAATCTATTTTATCGCAAATATTCTTTGGAGAAAAAAACGTCTAATTACTAATGTGAAAAGAGAAAATGATATTTACCTGTGTACTCATTTCGATAATAGAATTACGCCTCGGCTTTCATAAAAATCTTCCCTGCTAGCAGAGGTCTCTTCTGCTAGCAGGGCCAGAAATAAAACTCACGCCGGCCAAGGGCGCCTATGCTTTGTCGCATAAAAATTGGCATAAAATCTACATTAAATCAAACGGCTGATTCTTAACGATATCCAAAAAAGTAAAATTAATTTAGTCATAGTTTACAATTTTTGAAAACGCGGTGACCCTGTGCTGTTGAAGACGGTTTTTTGTCTTCAAATCACGGGCTCGAAAAGTCCAGGTAATCATGGCACATTGTGGGCCAAATCTACAAACTTCCAGGGTCTCGTTTTCATTCCTAAAACGGACAAATTACTTCCTTGGCACTTAAAATAAAAAGGAAAAACATAAATCGATGTTTAGGTAGCCTCAGAATGGAAGATCAAGGTGAACGGAGCCCTCAAACTTTTCTTGTGAATAATTTTTCCTTCCCTCAACCGCGACGAAAACAAGGCGATCAGTGCGCTTTCAAGAGAGTTTTGAATACAGATAGCGGATTTAAAGCAGCTGCCTGGACTTTAGAAAACAAAAATGGCAATGTACATATTAGTTGGAAGTTGAATTCAGCTTTTAGCACGATAGGCAAAGCCACAGCCGATAAAATAACTGCAAAATTTGTGGGAAAAACTCACGCTTTCACTTTTGCGTGAATAATTAATTCGAACACACGTTCACGCAGCGAATCGCATCTGTGAAATTTCGAACATTTTTTGTGCTTTTAGATAAGTTTTTTTTGCCTCATCTTGAATGAAAATTTATTGTTATTGAACTTCCTGTCGCGTTTCTTTCATTTGGTTGCCTTCATTTGAGAGTTTTAGTGCACGCTGGATTTGGATTTCTGTACATTTGCGGCGACCCCCGTGATTTGTTTGTTTAGTATATTTGCTTCCCTCAAATATATTTTTATTGAGTCTTGTTCAGCTTCTACGGAACTACTGGGGATAGAGCTAAGTTGGTACTAAATTTACACAGTTGAAAAACGATTTATTTCAAAATAATTGCCTTGTTTTTGTCGTCTTTTTGATGTACAACTTTCCTTTCTCTCGCTGCGCTATAAAATTTCGTCGGGCAGCGAAAAAATTATCCGATTTCTTCTTTTTGAATTCGTTTTACGTGTGTTTTTCGCCGAGGACTTTGGTATCAGAATCGAAGGAATCCTTTTAAAGAGAAACTTTTTTAACATGCTGCTCTTGTTCTTGAGACGTCTTATAAAACGCAGTGAATAAACTTACGTTTTACAAGAGATTGATGTAAAGATAGTTTTGAAATATGTTCGCTTTGATTCTCGATAAAAGGTTCGCTCTCAAGTGCAGTGGTCGCTCATAAATACGTCTCTCAAAAAATCCACTCTTAAGTTTTCGCACATGAAGTAGTCTCTCGTAAAGGTTGTAGAAGTTTTTGTTCCCCCAAAAGTTATAATCTTTGTCTGGAATGCCTTCGATTGCCTCGAGTAAAGTTACTACAGTGTATGTGAACTTCGAAAAATTTGTCACAGCGGAAAGCGGGGCCCTGGAAACGAGACATTGAAAAAACGAAAGGAACAAACAGCATTTTGTGACCAGTTCCAGCCTTCGGCTTGCCCTGGTAATAATAATAATACAGTACAGCTGTATTTGTAGTGTGCAAATTATGGATATGCTCAAAAACGCATTACAATAAGAACTAGCCCTAAAAAAGTCGGAAATTTACATGTTGTATGAAGGTAAAATTCGCAATTTCTTTCAATCAGTGGACATTTTTGTTTTCTTTAGGGCTCGGTTGTATCCTGTAACACATGTCATGGTAGTGGAATGTATATAAGAATCCATCAGATTGCACCAGGCATGGTGCAGCAAATTCAAACACAGTGTCGGGACTGTGGCGGACAAGGGGAGAGAATACCAGGTACGAATAATATCAACAATGTCTGAGTGTATGTACATGCATGTTGCAGGTAAAAACTCTTTTTACCTACATGACTGTAGGTTGAATACATTATGAATAATAGCGGAGCTCCGACGGCCCGAAGGGCCGTCAAGCGGAGCACCATACCTATAGAAACCCGTCACCTGCTTTTCTCATGGTAAAAATGGCTAGCGGTATTGCTCGTGGGCCCGTACGCACGACGACGACGACGACGACGACGACGACGGAGTCGCCCAATAATTAATAATATCCTAATAATAATCATAATAATCCAACATGGCGGCCATACTCCACCTGGCCCAGCTGACCAGCTACTTTACAGCGTACATCTTTGATACTGGACATCCATCTTATAGCCAATTGACACCTGTCAAAACAAGGTATCCGCTGACCAGTGTAACGTGACCATATCGCGGGCTCAAGTTAAGACCTCATCGAGGTCAGCTGTTTTTTTGAAGTTGACCGCTGACCAGGTACTGGCTTTCGATTGGATCGCAGGCTCAAGCCAAGTGTGGGACATCCAAACCAAATCGAGGCCGTTAAAATTTTTCTCGCGCTTTCTGCGGCTGGTAATTTCACATTCAGTTGGTTTCTTTATTTTGAGCAAAACAACTTCATCTTCTTCGATCGAAGTTTGTCTTTCGCGTAAAAAGCATAAAGATCAAGAACTTGTCAAAAGATACTCCGGAAGGTGAATTTTCAAGTGATGAAAGGAAGGACGGAAGATTTTTCTCAGGAAAAGCTTCAAAGATTGTGCGGTTGAAAACAGTATAATTCAACGCTTCAAGGGCTTTCATTTCACCGCGGCATCTTGCATCTCACCAAGAAAAGTCACTTAACAGTTCACCGGTATTAATGGGAAGAATGAGTAGCTCAAACTCTGTGGAAGAAGCTCTTTCTTTGGACAAACCGTTCGCTATTTTTGCGGATGCTTGTTTTTACTTTACTGAAGCTTACGCATTTTCAAGTGGTAGAAACCTCTACAACACAGGACAGTGAGGTAAATTAAATAAATAGAAGCTTAACATTTGGTTTAATCGTTGTTACTTTTGTTCAGGAATGAAACTTGTATTTTTCTCTCGAATGGATATAAATAAAAATCATCTGTACTCGTTTTGGACGCAAAGAAGTAGTTGAATTGTTTGTTTGTTTTGTTACGTTGTTTTCTTTGCAAGCGAACGAGTGTTTTTACTCGGCTTGGCTGACTGTTTTTCGACCTTGGTTCCTCACAGTAGCGTTAAGAAACTTTTGCCCTTATCTTATCAACACGTAATCGCAATGAGTCCTCGTAAAATTAAGCATTAAAGGGGGAGACTCGAGCTCGAGTAAAAATAAAAAATCCGATCAAATGCATGTGCATGTGCACTTCTCAAAATCTGACATTAAGTTGTCAAAATGCTGCCAAAACAGTCAAAACCCAGCGCGCTTCACTTCGTCAAGTCTTTAAGAGATCTTCGTCGAAAGCAGCCTGTAAACAGCAATTAAGTTTCGCCGTCTTTAAACATGTCGTTTGTTTGAACCGGTAAGAATCAGCGTTTGGATGTTAAAAACAGCGAAATGGGTTGACTGGCTGGCTGGTTTTGATAAATTTTAAAGTGGACGGGTCTGCGAGAGAAATGCTCGTTTGGTTTGGCAAGCGCTTTCTTCGTTATCTGGATGATGTTTTGCCACTGAGAATCATTAATTGAAGAAGGTTCTTCGGAAGACATGGGAAGTAACAGTAAAACCATCAAAGCACTTAAGTGTTTTGTGTAAGCCAAGGAAAGATTTTGTGGGAAATGGCTCTATTATTCAGCTCTGTCGCATTCCGAGTGATTGCTGTCTCAGTGATTCCTGTTGACTGCTCTAAACGATCAGGTACGGACCTCTTTTTTGTCTTTTCTACGGACATTTATGTCAAATCTGCTAAGGAAATTTTGTAGCTTAATACAAGATAGTTTTGTTACCTGTCCAATTTCTGCACCTTCTCCAAGAATCTTCGAAGAAATATTATTCATATTGTGCTTTGTTTTCTTGTAATAAGCCTCTTATGTTTGTTGTTATATTGTTTCTGAACCGCGGTCAATTCCTGTTGACTGCTGTAAACGAAGAGTTTGTACCCTTTATTTTTTTTTCTAGGGGCATTTATGTCAAAATAAATACCGATTTTCCTAGCTTTATCATTACAAGCTATTTTAATTACTAGCTAGTCTTGTTTAATTTCTCCACCTTCTCCTTCTTCGAGCAAACACTCGCCGGCATCGTACTTTGTTCGCTTGCAGTGTTTTTGTTTTGTTTTGTTTTGTTTTTGATCCGCTTTGAATCCCTTTACGCTTTCATCTCAAAGTAGTTAGACTCAAGAATGTCCGTCTTTTTTTTTTTCTTTTTTGCAAACGTTTACTATCGAAAACTCTTCGTTTTCCCTGCTGCTGCTCAATTGTTTTGGACACAAATTAAACTGGCCCAAATAAACTCTTGCGAAGTTGCTCGGTGAGAGTGTGCAGCTCCGATTCTAGGCTTGGCATGGCTAAATATATATATGGCCTTCAGCTTTTCTTTTTTTAATCGCTACATAACAGACTGGAATGGTGTTCCATCGAACATCATGCATGCACCTTCTTTAAGCAGTTTTAAGTCCTATCTATTACATTATTAGTGTCAATTTTAAATCAGATGTAGCTTGTGAGTGACAAGTATGTAATTTAATTAGGTTTGCTTTGGATTACTTCATGATTTTTAGTCTCAATCTCAAATCAGGGGTGACTTGTAAGCGAGATAAGTATTTGATTTAATTTGATTAGGTTAGCTTTGGGCCACGTTTAAATTTCACCTCTTAGTTTTTAGAATGTGTAATATTAGATAATATTCTTTGTATGGGAATTTAGTTTCTCCCAATTATTCTCCAGTCATGCACTTTTTTGTTTTGTATCAACTTAGTTGTATTCACATGACAAAGTATTATTAAACTTAAAACTTAAAATTAAACTTAAAGTAAGCTCTTTCTCATCAATGTACACATCCTTTGGACTTCCTCCTCCTGCATACAGTCTTTCAATTAATTTTATTAGTAGCTGGTCACACCAATCTTGTGGGATGTTTGGATGACATTTGGCATTAATGTTTAATGGAATCTCTGATGTTTGATGAAGTATGTTAAGATCAAGTTAAGATGGCTAACGGATTTCCAGTACTTTTGCTTTGATGAATCACCTTGATAGTGGTATCAACCAAATGCTCAATATATTATTATCAAGTTGTTTGGTCTTGCACTTAACTGGCCAGAAGAGCAGCTGGATTTCTTTTTGAAAACACTGTAGGTGCATTGAGTGATGAGCTTAATGTTAGCAAGCAGTTTTTTTTGTGATAGTAAGGTCAAGAAGTAATTGATCAAAATAAATATCTTGGTCTTAATTCATGGCATCTAAATATTTTTATTGATTTCCATGTATCTTTCTTTCATAATTTTTGTGAGGCATACATATATCCAGAGGATACACAATTTCCGATTTCTGACTGTCTCATGGGAGGCTGTGGATAATTGAAATTGCATTCATTATGAAGTGATGATCTGAATCACTATATATCTGATGTGATACTGATTTCAAGGAACAATCACCAGGCTTCTCCACCAATTTCTAGTGGCTCTAAGCCATACCTAAGTAGCTAAGTATGTAACTAAGTTGCCTACAGTTGAACGGGGAAACAGACCTGTCCTTAGGTATTGCTCTAAGATGTTAAGAAATGTTTTGTTTTAAAAATTTATAGATGAAAACTAGCTTTGCAGGTTCTTTTTTACACAAGGTATTAAAGATTATTTTAAAAAAAACCTACCTCAATATTTTTATTTTGCTTTTTAACATCTCCAAACTCAGTTTGGAAAGGAATTTTTATTACCTTACTCAATAGAACGCTTGTTTTTAGGAGGGGTGGGGGTCCAAATTCGTAAAAGGGGATTCATATCTGCTAGCAGTTCTGGACTAGGGGGTCCAAATCTGATCCACAAGCAGATCTGGACTGGAGGGTGCAAATCCACGTGGGGTCCAAATCTACTGTGCCACTGGCTCAGATCACCTTTCCATACTATTTTCTACAGCATTGGGTCTGTAGCTTGAGTGAGGTCAGATGGGTGATATGACAAGCAGACTATATGTAAATGCCAGTAGAAAAAGAATGCTTTTGGAGCTCCGCTTTTAGGCTTGGCTAAATATATATATTAAGGGCTAGGAGACTTGTAAATGGGATCGAGATTCAACCTACAGTTGATATGAAAAAAAATTTAACTTGAAATTAATTTTTACCTGCAACATATATGTACATGTTGTGGTTCAATTTGTATTTTCCTTTGTTTTGTGCTCATCATCAGACATTACCATCCACAAAAACCAAAGAAAATAAAACTTGAACCATATAGGCTACATTTATGCTGACTAATTTCATTACCTAACCTTAGTACATGAACATGTAGTTAGTAAAATAATAGATTAAAAGACCTAAACAGTTGGGCAGTCAGTTATCCCTAGACTGTTTCAACCTTGGAGAGAGTGACTCGAAAGAAAAGCTGCTCGTTTTTGCCTTCAAAACTTCAACAAAACAGCAAGTGACAGACATGTTATCTGATCTGAAATGGGACACATTAGAAACAAGACGAAAAAAAAAAAAACAGATTGAATTTAATGTATAAACTTAGTCATAATCTAGTAGACATAAACACAGAAGAACACTTAATACCGCACAGTGAATTAAGAACCCGCAACAGCCATGCTTTTAAGTATAGAATGCCAAAAGTTTCTAAGGACATCTTTAAGTTTTCCTTTTTTCCTAGATCAATATCAGAGTGGAACTCACTGCCCACTGACTTAGTAAATTGCAAGTCATTATCTGATTTTAAGTCAAATTTTGGAAAGCACATGAAATAAGTGATCTAAATTATAATTTTGAATTATTATCAATTTGTTTTGTTATTTGACATGTTTACTTTTATTCAACTTATGCATATGTACATATACCGTATTTATTCACTTATAAGGCGCACTCGGTTATAAGACGCACCCTAAACTTTCGAAGACGATTGTGACAAGTAAGCAAAATGAAAATTTTACCTAAATACCCTGTTATAAGGCGCACCCAGAATTAGGGAAATTTTGTTGACCACGTTCGCTAAACTCACAACAATTTTGCTTCCAAAAGGTAAGTTTACTAATTACGGTGCTTTCATTCTCAAAACAAAAGTAAAAAAGTCACACATGGACAATAGCATAAAAGTCACACTCTTTAATTCACTCAAGTCATCCTTCTCAGGAAACAGTGTTTTAAGTTATGAATACTAATTGATCCGTTTTACGTTTATAAACAATACTCATCTGACAGATCTTTCGCTCATCTGTTGCAAAACACATCTTAATCTTCGAGCATTCTTTCAGCGTACCGTAAATTTTCAGTAATTGTTCCAAGCACTCGTCGTCATTCCTATGATCTAAACTTCAAGCTGAAGATCGTAGCAGAAGCGGAAGCCATGAACAACAATCGTGAAATTGCTCGCGAATACGGCATATCGGAATGGATGGTCCGTAAATGGAGAAACCAACAGCATGTCTTGTTCTCCGGCGAGTTAAAGATGCTGATATTCAAAGGTTTTCGTCAGCTATGAATTCAGGTGCCCAGGAGAATGCAGGTTTCTATACACAAGAAGGCCTGGATGGACGATCAAGAACGTTTGTTCTTTTCCCTTTATCATTTTCGGAGTATTTAATAGCGGCCATGACGATTTTTTCGAACGATTTGTAGTCGAGTTTGCCTCAATCATGGGAGCGAGGTTAGGAATTTGTTCAATTGTTTCTGACGTCAATCATTTCAAGCACGTGCTTTTTAGCATGTTCGCTCGTTGCTGAAATCACCCCGGCTTTGTTTACGAACTTGTTCGCCGCAGCAGCACTTATCGGAGTTGTTTTTCTTTGCATTTGTAGTTTGTTTAATTTGCTTTTAAGCACCTTCGGTTTGGGACGATGAGGAAGAAGACGCAGAAGAGTTGATTGTCAACGAGTTCGAGACAAATAGCGAAGCCAAGGACGATGAGTAGCTGAGCTCAGCCGAGATTTCAAACAAGCGGTTCTTTTCAGAGCCACCCCGGTTCTTTTTAGAACCAACAAATCAGATAAAGTCAATGATCAACGTTGTCTTTTGTTTATTCATTTACCGGCATTTATTTACATACTCATTTCAGTTTAGCATTAATTATTAGGGAAATTTAGAAAAGTTATATTTTGTTGCGCGAAAATACTCGGTTATAAGACGCACCCCAAGTTTTGAGAAGATTTTGATCGAAGAAGCATATTTTCTTGTAAAAAATGGTGCGCCTTATAAGTGAATAAATACGGTATATATATATATGTATATTTAAAATTAGAATTAGAATTTATATGTATATATATATATATATATATATATATATATATATATTTTATTTTAGCTTACAAGATAATCAACTTAATAAATGTAAATGTAGATGTAGATGAATTAATTTATTTTTGGTTAAGTTTCCATAGCAGTGACTTTGCTTATTAAACTATGGTGAACATCTACATTCAAGATGCAAATTTAAAGTTAATAATTAGGTAAAGTTGTAGAAAGTCAGCTTGAGAGGAGTTACAGTACTGTTCTTTTTGCAATCAGTTGTGGCATTCCAAAGGATTTCCTCAGACATGTTTAAGTCCCAGCAACTTGTACAGTCATGTACATGTTAACTAGCCTTCAATTAACATAGACAGAGTGAGTTGAGTGATTGACAGAACATAAGGAATGGCTGCAAGATCTTATGTTTTGTTTATGTGAATGGACCTTGGTTAATATTGTTATTTATTATTATTGTAAGTTATTATTATTATTATTTTTTTCCTTTTCTGTAGAGAAAGATCGCTGTAAAAACTGTCAAGGCAGGAAAACAGTCAAAGAACGAAAAATCCTGGAAGTTCACATTGTCAAAGGTATGAGAGATGGACAGAAGATTACATTTAGCAATGAGGGTGATCAGGAGCCTGGGATTGAACCTGGCGACATCATCATCATCCTTGACGAAAAGGAGCATCCAGTGTTCAAGCGCGAGGAATTAGATTTGCATATAAGATTGGTATGTGTAGTTAGAGTGGTTTTACTTATATTTATGTATGCAGTAGACTTGGATGAAAGACTATTCATGTTCTCCCTTGACATACATGTACAGACTGTACGTGTAAACTGGACGAGTGCAAACTCTAAAAATAAAACCAATGTTTGTTAATTTTACTCTTGTGATAATGTTTAGGCCGTGCTTAAAGGAGCTCCGTCAGTCTTTGTATTTTGAAAAGTTTAGCCTCAATTTTTCAAAAAGATTATTTGTAATAAAATTATGTTTTAATCTTCTCCATCCTTCACCATCCTCGCCAAATTTGCATTTATTCTTGTCCCTTTGGTGCTTATCTTCCCTGACAAATATTGTTATTTCACTGTTTCCCACTATTTAAATGCATTTTTTAATGTTCTTTAACTTGAAACGAACATGTGGGAGATGGCGTAAACCTCCTGGTCATCTTTGCAACCACAATCTGGAGTTTCCATAGCAAGCTATTTTCATTTCAGTGAGCTTTGAATGTTTGGCTGTTTTTTACTCACTGTTAACTACATGTAATCTGCTGAAGACAGATGTACATTTACACTGTATTTGTCTACTCCTTGGATTACTCACAGCTTTACAGCTTAGTGACCAGTGGGCCCACACTAATGCTGTGTTTACACTTGAACATTTACCGAGGTGAACGCTTACTGACTAAACCTTGGTACATTTCTACTGTGTTTATACTAGCTCAAATAACCGAGGTAATCCTGCCATCAATCATGATAACAATCAAATCGAATTGGCGGTAAATTCTAATAAAATCCATGCATAAAATGCCCGCGTTTATAGGAAGCTGTGGCTCTTGTAGTCCTCGCATTTTATTTTCTTGTTCTTGAACAGGAAACTCAGGTATCAAGATTTCAGCGGCTCGTATGTTTGCAGCACATCAAGAAGTCAAGGCGAAACCGATCAATTTTGCTTCAAATTGGTCATGGCAGAGAAACCATGTAATTCTAGTTTGAAACCCTTATCGCAAAAATTCGCTGAAGATTGGTGGAAAGAGAACTTCAGAATATCGAGACATATGTTTGATTACATTGTCCGAGTGGTTGGTCCAGATTTGCTATGACTCGTAGGTTGATCTAAAACAAACGTGAAAATGAAGTCGAGAAAACGTGATCGAATGAGACCGACACAATCTCGACACCACGGGATGTGAAATACCATGCGACCGCAAGCAGATATATCTGTCATCTCAACCTTGGTTACCGACCTAAACCATGCCTGATCACAGGGTTAATCGAACTTTTACCTTGGTTAACTTTCTATTGTCTCGGGCGGCGTTTACCATGGTATCAGTTGGCGTTTACACACGTAAAATATTTACCTAAGTAAGTAAACTCCAATACCTCGGTAAAACGCCCAAGTCTAAACGCGGGGTAAAATATGTGTGCCAATTATTAGATCTTTAAAGTGAAGCATTCACCATTGTTTTGGTTGTTGTTGTTATTATTTTGATAAAATAAATATTTTCAATATTCTTGATAGGAAATCGAACTGGTTGAAGCACTTTGTGGTTTTCAAAAAACAATAGAGACGTTGGACAAAAGGCACATACTCATTACCTCTCTTCCTGGGGATGTGATCAAACCTGGCAAGTGGTGTTCGGTTACAAAATAGTAGTTACAGTAGATGACATACACATGCAGTGTACATGTATATATTTCAAATATACACTCTGTGCAATCTCCAATTGGTTCAAGTGCACCTAATCCCCCAATTTTTTTTTTGCTGAAATAAATCTTTGCACCTGTTTAAAATGCACCAGACAAACTCTAGCCATCATCTACATGTATCACATGACCAAGCTAGTTAGGGGCATGGATCTATTTTTCCTGATTTGACGTCACAAACTGATTTGCAAACATGCATGCAAAGCAATGAAAACATAAAGCTTGTGGGATGTGGCTGGAGTGACAAGAATACTTCACAAATTAATGTGATCAAGTAAGCTGAAGCCACTCTAAGGGCACTAAGGCCACTTGATCACATTAATTTGTGAAGTATTCTTGTCACTCCAGCCACATCCCACAAGCTTTACGTTTTCATTGCTTGTTTTATTGAAATGTGGGTACTTGATCCTGAGCATTAACTATGCCATGCTGATAACGCCTAACAAGGCCGAAACAGCTGTCCATGGCCGCTAATGCTTGGGCTCAATCTTTGCTTTGGTAAAGTTAAGGGGTGATGCCCGCTACCTTGTGGCCTTAGTGCCCTTAGAGGGGCTTCAGCTTACTTGATCACATTAATTTGTGAAGTATCCTATGCATGCAAAGCAGTGTGTGACATCAAAACAGGAATAGATGCATGCCCCTTCTTACTCATATCGTAAGTTTTGAAACTCATAAAAAGTCCATAACTGGAAATATAGCCTAAATGTTTTTGGAATAGGTGCAAAGTTTTATATTAGTGGAAAAAATATTTTGGGGTTACACCTGTAGGTGCACTTTAAAAACTGTTAACCATATGGGTAAGTGAAGTCTAAATGACATGATCATCAATGACCATGATGGACTGTGGTAAAAGTGTGTGTATACATTGTATGTTGTATATGTGACAACCTGAGGGTGTTACACTGTTTAGTTACAGGGCTGCTATTAGTACCAGCCTTGATGAAAGAAAGACCAAATTCCTTTGCCAAAATTACACACGTGTCCAATGTACACAAACAGATTCCAATCGTGATAATACCCTCACCAACTGGACCATTGGTAAAAGTACGCTATTAACATTCGGAATCTCACAAGGCAAACCACGGCATGAATATGTTGTGGTTTAATTTTTATTTTCCTTTGTTTTGTACTCATTATCATACATTACCATACACAAGAACAAAAGAAAATAAAAATTGAACCAAGGATAATAATTGAACTACAACAAATATACTTTGTTCTATAAGCCAACTGTGTGAATGGACTACCAATGGACACATTGCACATGTTCATGTGCATTGGACAACCCTGAAAAATGCAGTATTTTTCATTTGCTTCAGTGTCTATCCAAGCATGGTCCTGAAGGGACCAAAAGTTAAGTAAAAATTTCAAAGCTAAGCTGTGTGTCATGCACACTTCAATAACTGTCAACAGAAAATAAGAATGGTTAACAAGGGTGACTGGCGATGATTTTGTTCAACAGAAGAGGTCTAACTGACTGTTAGCCTTATGAACTTGTGGTGTGACTTGTAAGCGTGGTTTCAATCAAACTTCAATGACAGATGACTTAAACTTAGACCATTTTTTTTTTTTTAATTTTTGCATCAACAATGGTTGTTAAATACCAAATTATTTGTCCTCTTCAATCTGATATCTTGGGTTTGTGTTATGGTCTTGATTAAGCAGTTCACAGTATGTTGATAGTTATTCTCCAGTTGTTATTGGTGCCCCTGTTCTCCCCAGGCCATCTTAGGCTAAGAGAAACTATACATGTAACTGTTTGTAGTTAATTATTAACTACTGATAAATTCACACACTGCATCACTAATTGATATCAAACATGTTTGTTTGCAGGTGACATGAAATGCGTAATGGAAGAAGGAATGCCAAGGTACAAAAATCCTTATGAAAAAGGCAGGCTGATAATCACATTCCAGGTAAGAAGAAACTTTTAAAGTCTATTACATTGTACAGGGCAATTTAATCAACTCACTTCCAATATATTATCTTCTCCTAGTTTCCACTTGATGTTACATGCATTTCTGTCGAGTTGATTAATGTCTGACAAAAGCAGCTCTTTATTAAAATGAATTTTTTGCTTTCATACTCCACTGGCAGCAAAACACGTTTGCTTCATTTTTGTTATGGCAAGCTCATAACAACAACAACAACAACTTTATTACACGATCTTGACAACAAAACCAATAGTTTGTCCCGCAAATAGCTACAACGCTAATCGGGGCGGGACAAAACAACCAAAGCTAAGAGAAATAACAAAAAGGTAACAAAAAGATGGATTAAAACTAAACTGAAAAACAGGAAGATATGATGAATTAGTTTGTTGAAGATATTTCTTAGTGGCTTAAAATCTTGTTGGATCAACAGTCATGTCAGACGTTGCTGATCTTATGTACAGTGTAATGTTCAGAACTCAAGATGTTCCGAGTTTTTCTTGTCTTGAGTGTGAGACAAGGAAAAAGTCTTGAAACTCCTGACGAACTTGTAGTGCCAGCTGCAGCAGTTGCGAAGTCAAAGCAGGTTTTTTTTATATACAGCTTATATTTTATTGTATTGTCAACTGAATTGGTCACCTTAGAGAGATTAGGGAGCCGTAAAGAGGTTTGACGGTTGTTGGGCCTTAGTAACATTTCCAAATAGCCTTATCAACTCGGCTGATTGTTCAGCAAGTATCACAAGCTTCAGGTTACTGCAACCGTCTTCCGTGGGTGACGAAATACAATACTTTTATGATCCTGTAGTATACTTTTGTAGGTACATGTCATCTTCATTGTTCCTCAATCTGCAGGTTAATTTCCCTCCTAACGGCTTCATTACACCGTCAAGCCTTCCCCAGCTGCAGCAACTGCTCCCTCCATGTGAAGAGGTCTTGATTCCAGACGATGCTGAGGAACTCGACCTGGTGAAACTTGATCCTGATACAGAAGCCAGGCGTCGGAGGCAACACATGGTAAGAATTATGACCCCGCACTCTTGATCTTTGGCTAGTCAATCAAAGCGAACAGGTTCAAGAGCTCTTTACTCGGGTTTGATGTGAAATAACTTCTTAATTCTGAATTGCTTTGATTTGATCCCGTTTGATGGTAATGGTGTTCACAAAAGGAATACACTCCCGAGGAAATTCATGACGCATGATTACATTGTACTTTTATTCATCTCAACAACAACGACGACAACAGCTACCTTTGAAATTTCGTTTAGTTTTGAGGAGCTGAACAAAAAAAGTTGAACAATGATCTTGTGTGCGGACGTCTTGTGCGACTGTTAAGCTCTACGCAAAGGATATGTCACTTACGCTTCTACAAATTAGAACAGCTTGCATTCTCCAGCTACCTAGCAAGCTCCTATCGGCACCTCACTGAGTCACCATGTAGTTTCTTCACTGAGGGGGCAGGGTAAAATTCGAGTTAGCGCCAACGCCAATCAATCAGTCACTCTTGCAAATGAGTCGTACCGCATTGGCCATTCACATTAATTCGGGTTTGCTGTTTCAGGGCAACTTGTATGATGACGACGAAGACTACGGTCATCCAAGAGGAGGCGTTCAGTGCCAGTCACAATAACCAGATAGAACATGAAATTTATCCTTTATAGCGTGCGCTGAAATCAACGGACTACACAGAACAGTGGGACATACCTGTAAAATTGCTAGCTGTAATATTGGTTCACTTACCCCGTGTACCACAAACTTTCCTCCATTTCACGGGCCTGTTATTAAGGGCTTGGAAATGACTAAAAAGTCACAGGACCAACAAACTTGTACTTTCCATGTAGGTCCCGCTTCTATAAAGGTTACTGGCGGCTGTAATTTGAAATGAGCTCCTGCTTATTAGTTTCCTGTTGTGAGACGTCACTTCATGTAGAGGTAGCCGTTCTTGTGTCTCCAATTTGGAATATAGACATTATTTCCCCCCCCCCTCCCTCTAATCTTTTGGAATCAGTATAGGAAAGCCTTCGCTATAATTTAAGGCAGGTCTGCTGTTTATAAAATATTTTTGGACACCAGTGGTCAGTTTTATTTTACAGAGTGGTGAGTTGGAAAATTTAGTCACATTTAATTTTTGCTGTGACATGGAATATATCTCCAGTATTTAAGATGAAGCCTTTTTTTTAATTTTCAAAGTTTGATTATTTAGTAATTCACGATTTCAATTATTGCGATCTAACTTTCTGTTTTGCAGGGCTTGTTACAGTTTTGTGAAACTTGAAAAACAGCTCTTTTTTAACAACAGTCAAATGACCTGTGTGACCGGTCCATAATTGTTATCCACAATCACCTACCAAATTAATTAGTTAACTTAAAAAAGACCAGAATGATTTTGTTATTTTTGTTCTTTTAATTTTAATGTCAAAAATGCCTTGGAAATTCTCTTAGATGATGGTCAAAAAGTGAGGCCCTGAAAACTCAAAGAATCCCCTATACACGAAGTGAAGTCAGGAGTAAAATTCAACGAGACTTGCCATTTATTGTAACTTATTAAAGTGCACCTAACCCCAAAATATTTTTTCGCTAAAATAAATCTTTGCACCTGTTCGAAACGCATTGTGCCTCTTAGCGCTTTTCTAAACCAAATCTTGACTTTTTATAGGCTGTAAAAGGTTCGAATTCTAACCATTATCTGTTTCACGACCGAGTCAGAAGGGGGATGGGTCTATTCCCGATTTGACGTCACAAACTGATTTGCATCGCGGTAAGTCTTTGTAAACATGCATGCAAAGCAGTTTGTGACGTCAAACCGGGAATAGACCCATGCCCCTTCTGACTCGGTCGTGAAACAGATGATGCTTAGTTTATAGTAAGTTTGGAAGCTTATAAAAATGTCCAAAACTGGAAATAAAGGCTACATGTTTTTGGAAAAGGTAAACAGTTTAATATTAGCGGAAAAATATTTTGGGGTTAGGTGCACTTTAAGCGTGTTTTTTGCCAAAGCAAACTTCCTCGTACTTAGTCTTGTTCTTTCTTGTGCAGTCGTCAAAATGTTGACCTTTTTATTATATTTTTATTCATTTGCATTCGAGGTTTTGTAGTATCTTGGACTTAGTAACCCTTTAGCGCTCCGTCTTCCTTTTTATAAATTAAATAACACACAGAAGCGAATTTATCGTGCTACTATTCTGTGGCCGTGTTCCTGAGTAACGTTTGGCGTGCGGTGTGTTCATTTTCAAAGCTGTAGCATAATTGTTACTTGAAATTAGGTGAAGAAATTTTTATGTACTATTCTCACGTAACTTTGACTTTTCCTCGTGTACAGGTGTACCATTTTTGGGACCATAGATCGATATCACATTTCTGATGAACAATAGATTTTGCCCGTCCAGACTCGTCATCAGGATGAGTTATAGCTCCCATGGATTAAGATCCTTTGTGTTTGCTCGTTTTTGTGGCGAGGCTGGACGTGCAAATCTATTGTTCACAACAAGCGTGATATTAGTCTATTGGGACCAATTATCAAAGTAGTAGTGTATAATCGTAAAATACGTCTAATATTTCGCCGTATCCAAAATATAACTGAAACAATGCAATAGACAGCTAAAGATGGTTGAAAATGGTACTGCATGTCGGAATCTTGGAAAAACCAAGTTTTATTCGAGACAGGGATGAAAACTGCGGTATAGCAAAGGCTGTTACTGGTCAAACAGTAACCTTTACAAGCGCTTCGTCTATTTCCTGCCCTCACCCAGCGGCAAGAAAGCCACCCCTAATTTACAACAGCAAGTGGTAACGATTCTATTCATGTTATTTTAGTTTTACTTATAGCACAGTTATTTTATGATTTCTCGCGAAGATATGGATCGTATTTATTTCCTAGCCAAATAGACTTGTTTATGAACGGCTTGTCGCCTTAGTTCATATAGAACTAAGAGCAAGTTGGCGAGCCAGTGACTAATTGAAATAAGCAAGTATAAAAGAAAAATAAATGTCCTCTTTCCATCGATTTAACGTATAATTTCACTCTATATTTTGTATCTAAAGCTTCGTAGCCTTTGGCATTCGTGGAGAAAATGACATTTCGAAGCTTTTGCGTTCGAACACAATAAACAATAGTGTTTATTTCCAAAGCGCTATTTCCATGTCTGCCCAATAGCACTTTACAACAATTACCTAGTACATATAGTTATATGAAATCCCAGATTAAATCATCATATCAAATCAACTGTTTTAAATTTACAATGCTGTATATATAACTTAAAAAGATTTGGAAAAAAAACTTTGAACTCCCGAAATAACTATATCGAACCTAAAACTAATTTATCAAACAAGCTTTCCTAAACAGATGTGTGTAAAGTTTCTACAGTTGAGTGGAAGCTACAAAAAATGCCCTTAACCGTAGTTACGCAAATTATATTTAACGTCTAACAAACGGTGACTATAGAGGGTATGCAACCAGTCTCCAGATATTCGAATGACAATGGGTCGGCGGCCATGTTGGTGGACAATAACAAAAGAAGCTAATGAGAAATCTTTTGTTCACGGTACACCAACATGGCGGTGATGACGTAACGTGCGCACGCCCTATTGACAGACCGTAGATCGCTTTGAGGAATACGTGTACCACTTAACTTGATCCGACAAATACGAAGGCGCTAAGCCATTTAAACATTTAAAAGTCATCAAGACAATCTTAACAAAAATGCAGATGAATGCAGATCATACAATACTGGCGATATGTGTTCATGCTTAGTATAACAATTCTGGCTGCTACAATTTGAACGTGCTGAAGTCTCTTCAAAGTTTGTTTGGGTAGTCCATACAATAATGAGTTAAGTTTGGTTGAAACCAGAAACATTTTCAGCAGCCATGTTACACCTTTTGCTGGTCACTACCAGAAAATATACTTTCAATGACGCAAATTGTAGGTTCGTTAACGTCAAGATCCATTCATTTTAACGAGTCGTTCATTTTCATGGTTTTCAAGTTCATTAAACATTTTTGCATATTCATAAACATTTTCTGGTAATACAGGAGAAGGTATATATTAGCATATGCGTACGGGGCGGGGGAGGGGCTGCAGCCCCCGCAGTCATCACAAAATTAATCTATTATCACTGAATAATTAATAAGCGCATCGTGAAACAACCAGTAAATGCCCTTGGGGTGCTTTACTGCATTGTGGGCTCCCCTCATAAATAGGATAGTCCACATGGCCCTTCAGCAACGACGACGGCCACGGCAACGAGAACGCCACAAAACAATACGGTTAATGAGCAAAAACAATCGCTCTGCGCGTGCGTTTTACATTTCGGTACATTTCTTTGCTGTCCTCAGCAAAACATCATGAAATGACCAAATTTTAGGTTTTGTGGAGAACGTGAGCTTATGACGGTGAACTCTTCTTTCTTTTTCCCAACTTCAATGCCGTTTTTACTAATTTAGCTCCAGGACAGGTCGCCAGCATATTACGAGTTAAACAAGTTGGAAAATCGCGAAAGAGTTATTATAACGACGTTTTCATTGCCGTTGCTGTTGTCGTTGCTTAAACTCTATACTCACAGCGCCGACCGCCGAGACGACTGATCAATGTTCGCCCCACCCTCCTCCGAATGGCATTCAATACCCGCCAATATTCAAGTTCTTGCTTTGCATTTCACTTTCCATTTACAGTATTAGATACAGTCAAACCTGTATATAATGGCCCCGTATATAGCGGTCACCCCGTGTTTAATGGTCACTGTACAACTTCCCGAAAATCGTGCCTTATATTTGCTGTTAAGTTGACCTGTATAAGGCGGTCACCTGTATGCAACGGACGCGGTCACCATTTAGACTTTTGAATCCACAATTTCATTGTATATAACGGTCACCAAATTGGGTTACTATTAGCGAGTCATGACAAGCTTTAATCATCAGCTCATTAAGTGGTAGCTACCAAGGAAGGGGCAGGGGCACCCAGCGACAAGTTTCGCTAGGTATCTGTTCGGTAGAGGGTAATTCGCCTTGGACTTTCGGCGTCGATTAAAGAGTGCACTCGGATTTTCGTAGCTAAAACGTAGCCTAAAGGATTCGAAATTGGGAAATCATAGCCCCTGAGGTTTTCGGAAAGGTCGTAATTGCTGTTTTTGGCAGTCGAAAACGTCAGCTAGCATTTTCGAAAAGAAAATAGTTCCCTAGAAAGTTTGTGGAAAGTTCATTTCAGCTTGCATTCTCTCAAAGGAAGATTTTGTTCCCTAACATTTTCGGGCAATTAAAATTTCAGCTAGGGAATCCGAACAGATCAACTTCTTCTAGCTTATGAAAACATCACTTTTGAACAGACTTCAAACACCATAAGGCACTTAAAAATGCCTTTTTACAGCTTTTGGTTGATTTCGCTCATAGGGTACCCCTGAAGGGGTCTCACACAAACACACTCAAACATTATACTAAAATATACAACTGCAAATACATGTCATCACCTGCATCCGACACATACTGTATTTGCGACAGACAAACGTGTGTCGTCGCTTTCAAACGATAGTCACTGTAACTGTAGCAGCCCTACCAATAGACCCATTCGGCTAACTCTGTGTTGTACCCAATTCAAATCTCCTGGGCTTAAGATCCTTTGTGTATTGTATTTGCATTATAATGTAGCATTCATATTTAAATGACATGGAAATACCTGGAACAAAACTTTTTAATCCCAAAGGGTTTGAATTGGGTACAACATTGAGTAAGCCGAATGGGTCTATACTGTGTTCACTTTCGGATTCTGCATACTGTAGTTCCCGAATATATTAACATAGTACTGTACTTAACAAGTTGACATCCGTTGTTTTATAGATCATGATAATGCTCGGCGTCAAATTTCTCTTAGATTATTTCCACATAAAAACGCTCATTAACATCCAGTAGAGTTTTACTGCAGCACCTCCCTAAAAGTACACCACGGACATATTATGGGCCTTTTTCTCGTGTTTGTTGCGTTGCTGTTAATTGTATTGTCAATAAAACGTAAATTGCGTGATTTTTTGTTCATAAAAATGTTATTTATTGACTTCCACTAGAGTATTAAGGAAACCTGTGTACAGCGGTCACCCTGTATATAACGATCACCTGGTCATTTCCCAAGGGTGACCGTTATATACAGGTTTGACTGTACTGTTTTTCTCTACGCAAGATGTCAGTATCAAATTACAAATTCCGTACATTGATATTAAAAATTCGTGTTTTGCGTTTACCACACAAGTTTTACATTGGACATTCGTGTTTCGGATTTTTGCCGTTCCAGTTTCACATCAGGGAGTTTAAGCAACGAGGACGGGAACGGCAACGAGAACGTCACAAAACAATAGGTTTACTGAGTAAAAACAATCGCTCTGCACGTGCGTTTTACATTTTGGCACATTTCTTTGCCGTCCTCTGCAAAACAACCTGAACGTGAAATGACCAAGTTTTTTGTTTTCTCGATGGCTTTTGGTCAGAGACATAGACTACTTTACAAAGAACAGTAGACTAAGCTAGCTAATAAACTAGATAGAAAAGATAGGTACCTGTAGACCTATAGAAATGCAAAACGAATGACAGCAGTCCAGGTATAAAGTCAGAAGTTCAGTATATTATTCACAATATTGGTAGCTCAGAGATTTAATTCAGACTTAAGAAGTACGATTTAAGCTTCTTTTTAAAGTTGCTGATGGTAAGGCTGTTGCGTAAAGTCAAAGGGATATCATTCCAAATAGTTGGGGCTTGAGAGCAAATAGCAAATTGATACCTACGCGAGATTTTGTGTAAGTTAAAACGAGAGCGAGTTAAATAATCATGATACTCACGGTTAAGATGTAGAAATGAAGAAAGAGAGGCGGGCAGAAGGCGATTGAAATATGAGAAAACAAAACAAGAGACATGGAATTTATAGAGCAAGTGAAGCGGAAGAATATTAAGCTTGGAAAAGAGAGGCTTAGAATGTGTTCGTGGAGGAGAAAGTGTAATAATGCGAATGGCTTTCTTTTGTAGTAAATAAAGTGGTTCGAGGTAAGAGTCGAATGTGAACGCCCAAATCAAATTACAGTAATTGATGTACGGTAAAAAAAGAGAATTATATTAGGCTCTACTTGGTAAAAACGTTGAATAAATAAATTGAAATTGAAAAATTGAAATAGATTATGACTTGTACAAGGTGAATCCTTTAATTTGTGAAATATCGTAAATAGATGCCGTATCTCTTAATTACTAGTTCGCAAAGTTTTCAAATCATGTTGTAAAACATTTTGTAAATGAAAAAATGAACTATTACTGTATAGCTAATGGTAATTAGAAGCGCATTTTCCATAATTTAATGGTATATACCACTCTCACTGGAGGATGGTATACAGTTTTTCATAAGGCATCCAAACACATCCACGTGATGTGGTATACATCCGGTGATTAGTAGTTGACGTGATGAATTATGAACGAGTTTGAGAAAGTAATGGCGAACACAACCACAGCCAGTTGCCATTTTCATCCCGACTTGTTTTGAATTTCGCTGCCTTTACCTTGCTGATTTTTGTTGTTACCAAATACTTTACAATTTTCTCACAAAGGTAATTAGAAAAATATTAAATATACAAATTGCTGTTCGGCTTTCAACTGGCCTTCGAAGAATGTGAAATGAGCTCAAAAACTTTTTTTTGTTTGTTTGGCATAGAATAAGCGCTGCTAGTTCATGTCAACACTGCAGTAAAAAGGTGAGCAATATTTTCTTCCACGCCGGGCAAAATATACTCGAAACGTTGCGCTGAAACATCGTAGAGCCGTCAAATCCGCCGAATGTTGTGGCATCAAACATGATGGAATGAAATATGATCACTCTGGTTGCCTAGTACGTGACATAAATCTGCCACCATTAAAAAAAAAAACAAACAAGAAATTCTCCAAGAAGTTGGAAGCGCCCTTTTTGACCATCCGAGCCGGATTGATGCATAGGATATAGTTGAAGTCGATCTTACAGTACCAGTAATCCAATTATTGTTGAAGGCGCCTTTTAGTCAGCGTGACAGACAATTCAGACAGACTCCAAAACGAAAGCTTGTCAAATTGTGTCACACCAAATGACTAACCCTCGGATTTGTTTCAAAGAAAGTGAAGAATTTGGTTTAAACCGGCGTCTTAGATCCGGCTGACTAGTTTCTCGGCGATAACCGATATCTATACCACTGCAAAGCTACGCTAGCTCCAACTACAAACAACGCCACGCAATCAAACACCTGATCAAATTAGCTACCTTATTATTGATTTCACTCAGCGTTGTACCATTATCGCAGTGACTTGTACCCAGACCACTACTCGGTCAACATGCACTTATTTATCATCAAAAGAAACTCCCAAATAAATTCGTTTCCTATAATATAACTTGTACATTGGAGGAATTCAATTCAGACTATACATTTCTTTTAAACAGGCTTCCGCGATTCCTGACTCTGACCCCTAAATAAACATTTTTTCTTCAAGAGCCTTTCAATTTGCGTGAACTGAATTCTCGCTTCACAAATTAATGTGATCAAGTAAGCTGAAGCCACTCAAAAGGCACTAAGGCCACAAGGTAGCGGGCATTACCCCTTAAATCTACCAAAGTAAAGATTGAGCCCAAGCATTAGCAGCCATGGACAGCTGTTTCGGCCTTGTTAGGCCTCATCAGCATGGCATAGCTAATGCTCAGGCTCAAGTACCCACATATCAATAAAACAAGCAATGAAAACGTAAAGCTTGTGGGATGTGGCTGGAGTGACAAGGGTACTTCACAAATTAATGTGATTAAGTAAGCTGAAGCCACTCAAAAGGCACTAAGGCCACAAGGTAGCGGGCATTACCCCTTAAATCTACCAAAGCAAAGATTGAGCCCAAGCATTAGCAGCCATGGACAGCTGTTTCGGCCTTGTTAGGCCTCATCAGCATGGCATAGCTAATGCTCAGGCTCAAGTACCCACATATCAATAAAACAAGCAATGAAAACGTAAAGCTTGTGGGATGTGGCTGGAGTGACAAGGATACTTCACAAATTAATGTGATTAAGTAAGCTGAAGCCACTCAAAAGGCACTAAGGCCACAAGGTAGCGGGCATTACCCCTTAAATCTACCAAAGCAAAAATTGAGCCCAAGCATTAGCATTTGCTTTGGTAGATTTAAGGGGTAATGCGCCCCGCTACCTTGTGGCCTTAGTGCCTTTTGAGTGGCTTCAGCTTACTTGATCACTTGAACACTTGAACATTAGCTATGCCATGCTGATGAGGCCTAACAAGGCCGAAACAGCTGTCCATGGTTGCTAATACTTGGGCTTAGTCTTTGCTTTGGTAGGTTTAAGAGGTAATGCCCGCTACCTTGTGGCCTTAGTGCCTTTTGAGTGGCTTCAGCTTACTTGATCACATTAATTTGTGAAGTATCCTTGTCACTCCAGCCACATCCCACAAGCTTTACGTTTTCATTGCTTGAATTCTCGCCTGTCTGATTTTAAAATTCAGGCAAGCGACACGGGACTTCCATGGCAGGCCCTCTTTAATTGCGATAAATCCAAAGCGAAGAGTAAGTTTCTTATAACTTTATTATTATTATTATTATTTTTACAGAAAAATCGAGGGATCCAGAAAGGGGGGTCCACGTTTTGTTTACATCCCTTCTTGTTCGACTGAGCGAGGTATTCGAGCACAACGCGGTGGAACCATATTGTTTGATCCCGTCAGTATTCATGACAGCGTTTTCCAAGGATCCGAAACTGACGGACACTGATGCGTGAACTTCAATGAGCCATGTTCTAAACGAGTAAGGGCCTGGAAACGAGGTTTTGAAATTGATCGATTGGAAAAAATTGTTTCCACTGCATGAAAGAGCTTCTCAAAAATGGTCACCTAACCAACTTTGACACTGTTCAGTTGAGTTGGAACTGACAAAAATGAGTTTGAAAATTGTGAAAATTAGAGACTTTGTATGGTTTGGAGGGACACACTTTCCGAAATAGAGACATTTGTATGGGATTTTTTAAGATTTTAGTGTATGTTGTCTGGCGGTTTCTCAACTAAACATGCTCAAGCTAGCTGAAACTGCTTATTTTGAGATACCCTTTCATGTGAGAATCGATTTAGCCGACCGGTTAGCTCAGTGACAGAGCATCGGACTAGCGTGCGGGAGGTCGCGGGTTCGAACCCCGGCCGTACCAACACTCAGGGTCTTTAAATAATTGAGGCAGGAGATAACATCCGCAAATGGTTCAATCTCGTATCCAGAGTCCTCAGGCTCTTTGGCAAGCGGTTAGTCGCCATGAGAGACCCTTGGATAATGGGAAAAAAAATCAATTTTTTTGGTTGGCTGGCCCATAACGGCTTCCATTGTTTTACCCCAGATTTTCTGGGAAAATGGCGGTCCATTATCCCAGAGTCTCTCCTAGCGACTAACCGCTGGCCAAAGAGCCTGAGGGAATGGTTGCAAATGGTTAGACTATTTACTCTTCTCGGATAAGGACGATAAACCGTAGGCCCCGTCTCACAACTCTTCATAATTGATTCTGTGGGACGTAAAAGAACTCACACACTGTTCGAAAAGAGTAGGAGACGTAGTTCCCGGTGTGGTGGTCTATCTCTCATCTGATGGTTAAATGCTCGGAGATATTAGCTGCACAAGCTATGTTTTACAAACCGTGTAATGGAAATGTGAATAAAGTGTTGTTGTTGTTGTTGTTGTAAAATTCGAGGGTAAATAAAGTAATGTATGTATGTATGTATGTATGTTTCGATTCGTTCCCAGGCCTTACTCGTTTAGAACATGGCCCATTCAAAACATGAATGTTGAAAGCGAATGTCGAATGTGTAATGTTGTTTCAGTGTACAGCAGCGAATGTAAAAGCTCACTTGTTTTTATTGAAAGTTTCGCAGTCAAACTTGCAGACTGCGTCTAAAACAACAGTGTCGAATGTGAAACTTGAACGGCAAGTCCGAAACACGAATGTCCAATGTAAAACTTGTGTGGTAAACGCAAAACACGATTTCTTAATATCAATGTATAGAATTTACAATTTGATACTGACATGTTGCGTTGAGAAAAACAGTATCTAATACTGTGACTGGGGTGTGAATACAAAGCAAGAATTTTAAATGTAAACTTGAATATTGGCGGGTGTGGAACGCCATTAGTCGGGCTTGAATACTTGAATGCAGGCGTAAACGGGGAAGGGGATAATGGAGGAGAAAATAAGCGTAAAATGGGGGGGGGGGGGGGGGGGGGCAAGGGGGCTTATTTTCTCGTTTTCCTTCTCCCCACCCCCTCCCCTTTTACGCCTGCCACACAGGCTACGCCTACGCCAACTATTAAAACCGCAATGTTCTAATCTTACCGGAGAATATCTAGACTCCGCACGGTTCATAGCTTTTCAAAGTGATGTTTCAGACCGTTTATGGTGAAAATATTTAAATTCCTTAAAGGGAAGGCGAGACAGGAGAAAGTCGTCCTATTTCACTGCCGCTACCATCAGGATAGCATACCACTGAAACATGTCGTCGACTGGAGGTTCAAATAACCAGAAAGTAAGCAAACTAAACGAAAGAGAGAGAGTTACCCGGCAGATTTTTTTTAGAAAACGGTAAAAAAACAAGCAAGGCTGGTTACACGGCTAGGAATATATATATTTAAACCAATATTTCGGGATGCACAGCATTCCTTCATCAGGGTGTTACATGTTATGACCCTAAGACGAAACGGCGTTACAATTAAAAAAAGTTGTAGATGTAACATAATATTATAATAAAGGTAAACAATACAACGTAAAATGAAAAACGTTACAGTTTGAAAATTTGAAAAAAACGTAACATGAAAACAAAAAGAAAGGTGTTATATTTCTTCTTTTCTGTTGATTCCTAACGGTTCAAGAGTTTGACCTCTAGCAATTAGATATGCTTCGCTGGCTCTTCGTACACCGTCACGTTTAGATTTGGACAGTTCTAGTGGAATTAGCTGCATGTCAGAAGCGCTGTGACCGTTAGAGAGAAAATGTTCTGATACTGCAGTGGGTTTAGAGCTGTTGGTTTGTTTGTCAACTGTTCTACGATGTTCGTTGAAACGGTCCTTTAGTCGTCATTTAGTTTCGCCTATGTATTGTTTGTGACAGTGATTGCATTGTACCATGTCAGATGACATTTTTGGAATTACAGTCAATGTGATGTTTGATAAATCTAGTTTCGCCGGTGGAATGAAAAGTATAGGTTGTAAGACCATTAGTTATGTAGTTGCATGTTAAACGGTTGTGGCCACAACGAAAGGCACCAAGGGGTTGATTATTTTGTTCAGGTTTACGTAGTTTACTAGAACGTGGGAAAGCAACAAGAGGGGCAGCCTTGAAAACGTTAGCGCAGCGGGGAGATGAAGATAAAATTAAATGTTGAAGTGTTTGTGATTAATAGATGCTACGGAGCGAATAGCTGGATTGTATGTTATGACAATGGGTACACGTGTAGGCTGGTTAGTATCGGAATTGCGTTAATTTGTTTGGGGGCAAGTGCTTCGGTATGTGAAATGTTGTAAACGCGTTGTATTTAGTTGTTGAGGAAAGAGAGATTGTACCCACGTTTGTTGAGATAAGACTTAAGTTCGTTAAGACGGAGTGCGAAAGTTTCGTCAGAAGAGCAGATGCGTCGAAGTCTGAGAGCTAAACTGAATGGAATAGTTCTTTCCTGTGTCTGGGATGGCAAGAGGATTGTAACAAGTAGAGATGTTTGTCAGTAGCCTTAGTGTAAAGATCAGTAGTGATTTTACCGTTGTTCAGTGACACGTTGACGTCCAGAAAGGGTATGGATGAGAAAGAATAATTGGAAGTAAATTTAATTGTAGGGTGAATGTTGTTGAGATACGTGGTGAAGGTGTTGAGATCGTGTGTCCATATCATGAAAATGTCATCTATAGAGCGCCACCAGGTATGCGGTTGGTATGCATGGGGCATGTGATAGAGCGTCTGTCTCGAGTTTGGCGAGAAAAAGACTGGCATAAGATGGTGCCATTATAGTTCCCATGGCAGTGCCGTGTACCTGCAAGTAGTGCTTGTCGTTGAATGCAAAGTTGTTCATAGTGAGTATCATGCGTATGAGTATATCGGCACTGAAACTCTCTGTGACCTCGTCGACACAAGCAAACGCACTACCTCCACTATATAGTGGAGGTAGTGCGTGCGTGTGTCGAGGAAGTAACGACATGCATTGATGCCTTCGTTATGTGGTATGTTGGTGTAGAGTGAAGAAACGTCAAGTGTAACGAGAATGGCATTGTTGGGCAATTGTCCGAGATTTTCGAGTTTGTTAAGGAAGTGAGTGGTGTCTTTTATGAATGATTAGGGAGCTTTAGCAACGACGACGGCAACGGCAACGTGAACGCCACAAAACAATAGGCTTAATGAGCAAAAGCAATGGCTCTGCATGTGCGTTTTACATTTTGGTACGTATCTTTCCCGTCCTCTGCAAAACAACAACGTGAAATGACTAAATTTTACGTTTTCTCGAGAGCGGGAGCATGTGACTGTTAAGTTTTCTTTCTTTTTCCTTACTTTAACGGCGTTCATAACAAGTTAGTCCCTGAATAGTTCGCCAGTATTTTCCAAGTTAAACAAATTGGAATAATAGCGAAAGCGTTACAAAAACGAGAAGTTCTATTTTGAAGTGACATTTTCGTTGCCGTCGCCGTCGTCGTTGCTAAAGCTCCCTATTGGGTAGTTTGGGCGAGAGGGTTGAGATAGTCTACGAACTGTGAGATGCGTTCTGTTGGATGTGCATTACTAGAAACAATAGGGCGTCCAGGGTTACCCTGTTTGTGAATTTTGAGTAAAATGTAAAAACGTCTGGTCTTAGTATCGGTTTGTATTAAAAAACTGTTAGTGTCATCGTCAATGATTTGGTCACGGTGCATGCGTTGTACGTAAATACGTATGCGTTTTTAGATGCCATCAGTGATGTCCTTATCTAGAGTCTTGTAGAATTTAGTGTCGTTAAGCTGTCGTAGGCATTCGTTGATGTACCAATCCCGGTCCATGATGACTATACCGGATCCCTTGTCTGCGGATTTAATGATAATGTCAGTGCGTCTGCTAAGTAGTTTGCAAGCATGTCGTTCGCGTGCGGTTAGGTTGTCATGTATAGGAGATGGTTTGATGTTGAAGAGGTCACGTTCCACAGCGTATAAAAAGGTGTCAAGGGCAGGATCTCTGTGAGGTGGAGGGGTCCACGTGCTTTTAGGACGGAATGGATTGGGGTTATTTTGAGGGGGATAGTCATGAAAAATTCCAGTAGTCGCATACGTCTACTATCATCTCAAACCTCTCGTACAGACTACCCAATCATTCATAAAAGACACCACTCACTTCCTTAACAAACTCGAAAATCTCGGACAATTGCCCAACAATGCCATTCTCGTTACACTTGACGTTTCTTCACTCTACACCAACATACCACATAACGAAGGCATCAATGCATGTCGTTACTTCCTCGACACACGCAAATGCACTACCTCCACTGTCGGCACTGAAACTCTCTGCGACCTCATACGCATGATACTCACTATGAACAACTTTGCATTCAACGACAAGCACTACTTGCAGGTACACGGCACTGCCATGGGAACTATAATGGCACCATCTTATGCCAATCTTTTTCTCGCCAAACTTGAGACAGACGCTCTATCACATGCCCCATACCAACCGCATACCTGGTGGCGCTCTATAGATGACATTTTCATGATATGGACACACGATCTCAACACCTTCACCACGTATCTCAACAACATTCACCCTACAATTAAATTTACTTCCAATTATTCTTTCTCATCCATACCCTTTCTGGACGTCAACGTGTCACTGAACAACGGTAAAATCACTACTGATCTTTACACTAAGGCTACTGACAAACATCTCTACTTGTTACAATCCTCTTGCCATCCCAGACACAGGAAAGAACTATTCCATTCAGTTTAGCTCTCAGACTTCGACGCATCTGCTCTTCTGACGAAACTTTCGCACTCCGTCTTAACGAACTTAAGTCTTATCTCAACAAACGTGGGTACAATCTCTCTTTCCTCAACAACTAAATACAACGCGTTTACAACATTTCACATACCGAAGCACTTGCCCCCAAACAACGCAATTCCGATACTAACCAGCCTACACGTGTACCCATTGTCATAACATACAATCCAGCTATTCGCTCCGTAGCATCTATTAATCACAAACACTTCAACATTTAATTTTATCTTCATCTCCCCGCTGCGCTAACGTTTTCAAGGCTGCCCCTCTTGTTGCTTTCCCACGTTCTAGTAAACTACGTAAACCTGAACAAAATAATCAACCCCTTGGTGCCTTTCGTTGTGGCCACAACCGTTTAACATGCAACTACATAACTAATGGTCTTACAGCCTATACTTTTCATTCCACCGGCGAAACTAGATTTATCAAACATCACATTGACTGTAATTCCAAAAATGTCATCTGACATGGTACAATGCAATCACTGTCACAAACAATACATAGGCGAAACTAAATGACGACTAAAGGACCGTTTCAACGAACATCGTAGAACAGTTGACAAACAAACCAACAGCTCTAAGCCCACTGCAGTATCAGAACATTTTCTCTCTAACGGTTACAGTGCTTCTGACATGCAACTAATTCCACTAGAACTGTCCAAATCTAATCGTGACGGTGTACGAAGAGCCAGCGAAGCATATCTAATTGATAGAGGTCAAACTCTTGAACCGTTAGGAATCAACAGAAAAGAAGAAATATAACACCTTTCTTTTTGTTTTCATGTTACGTTTTTTTTTTAATTTTCAAACTGTAACGTTTTTTATTTTACGTTGTATTGTTTACCTTTATTATGATACTATGTTACATCTACAACTTGTTTTAAATTGTAACGCCGTTTCATCTTAGGGTCATAACATGTAACACCCTGATGAAGGAATGCTGTGCATCCCGAAATATTGGTTTAAATATATATATATATTCCTAGCCGTGTAACCAGCCTTGCTTGTTTTTTACCGTTTGCTAGTTTACAATTTTATAGCTGGTTAGATCTATTACAGGATCCTGCTCTTCCTTTTTTGCAACGTTGTTCGTTGCTAAAGTATTTTCCAGTATTTTCCAGATTTTTTTCGCAGGTAGTCCGCCTTTATTTTCACTGTTTATATTTTACAAGATTATTTATTTCCTTAACGGGTTTTGGAAACAAATTATAAAAGTTATGAATGAAAGGACAAAATAGTGAAAAACATGACTCCGAGAGTACTTTCTGCGGACTCTCTGCGGACCTATCTTTGATATGGAAGGGAAGTACTGGAAACAGGCCATTGCATAACAAATCGAACAAATCAGTATGGCGGCCAGAAGAGTGTTTCGTCTGAATTTATTGTCATCCCTTCAGAAATCGTTCTTAAACATTGGAGCTAATTGTACGCAAAGGCGGCTGTTAAGCTCTAGTAGCTATACATATAACGGATTCGGAATAAGCCAGCGATTCACGGCTATTTTGGCGGGGAGTTGTGGCCTAACCATGGCTGCAGTGGGTGTTCTTTCGTACCGCATATACTTTAACGATGCCAAAGCCCGCCCGATTAAAGTTTCCGCGAACGAATTGGAGGCAATTTTGGAGCAAGATTCCCCCAAACTTTCAGTAACTCTGTATCAGTATCAGAACTGCCCCTTTTGCGGAAAGGTGCGGGCGTTTCTTGATTACTATGGCGTTGATTACACTCGTGTGGAGGTGAACCCTTTATGGAAGAAAGAAATTAGCTTCTCGAAGTACAAGAAAGTACCCTTCGTTATTGCCAATGAGAAGCAGGTAAGAATTTTATTCCAGTAATGATTGCTTAGTTCTTGTGGTAGGACCAGTATGGTGGCCGAGGACTGCCACTAAGTTTTGAGGTCCATTTTTGCTTTTTTTAAGCAAAGAAATGTGAAACAAAATGAAAATAAAATTTAAAATCAAATACAAATGCAATGCAATATAAAAGAAAATGAAAATTAAGTCAAAGCCAAATGCAATTAAATGTAAAACAAAAAGCAAAGTACAAATCAAAATCAAACTTGATTCAAATTAAAATTGAATACATTTTTAAAAGAGAATCTAAATTCGAAGTTAAAAGTAAATTAAAATTGAATACACTTGGAAAAGATAATGTAAAACAAAATTAGTGGCAGCGCTAGGCCATGCGAAAATTTACTTTCGTTTGAAAAATTATTTCACATGGCCGAGCGCTGCCACTACCATCATGCTTTACGCGCTTCAATGCTTCGAGTGCCGGAACGACTACAGAACTCAGGGCCAAATTTTGAGTGCTTGTCAGTGGCTCGCCGGCTGGACAATCGCTTCAGAGCTTTAAGAACAAGGTACATATACTAAGAGTGGCTCTATAGCTTGCAGGCTCTGCAGAGGCTTGAGTGCTGAAGAACGAGGTAAATATGTTTTGGAGAGTGGCTTGGTGACTCGATGGCTCGGTAATGACTGGCAAGCCACCGAGCTGGGAGAAAAACCCTACAAAATTGGTCCTAGCCTGTATCTTGTAGTGAAGCCGAATCGATAGTAGTCTCAGCTTCGCAGCCCAGTTTCTGTTGCGTGACATCTCAAAAACTAAAGTGATTAGACAGCCACCGAGCCACACTGAAGTGACTAGCGAGCTGGCGAGCTTTTAGTGGTCTTTAGTATATCTGTATATCTACCTCGTTCTTAAAGCACTAAAGCGACTAGCAAATCGAACCGGAGAACCACCGAGCCACTCTTTAGTGGTCTTTAGTGTATAGAACGAGGTGAGGTAGAAATACTAGAGCGGCTTGGTGGCTCGCCGGCTCACTAGTCGCTTTAGTTTTTGGGATGTCACACAACGGAAACCGGGCTGCGAAGGAGACTACCATGGATTTGGCTTAACTACAGGATACAGGCCAGGGCCAATTTTGTAGGGTTTTGTCCCAGCTCGGTGGCTTGCCAGTCATTACTGAGCCATCGAGTCACCAAGCCACTCTCCAAAACATATTTACCTCGTTCTTCAGCACTCAAGCCTCTGCAGAGCCGGCGAGCTATCGAGCCACTCTTTAGTATATCTACCTTGTTCTTAAAACACTGAAGCGACTGTTGAGCCTGCGAGCCACCAACAAGCACTCAAACTTTGGCCCTGTGTGTTGCCCTGTGTTCTGTAGTCGCTCCGGCACTCGAAGCATTGAAGCGCGCAAAGCATGATGGTAGTGGCAGCGCTCGGCCATGTGAAATAATTTTTCAAACGAAAGTAAATTTTCGCATGGCCAAGCTCTGCCACTAATTTTGTTTTACATTATCTTTTCCAAGTGTATTCAATTTTAATTTACTTTAACTTCGAATTTAGATTCTCTTTTAAAAATGTATTCAATTTTAATTTGAATCAAGTTTGATTTTGATTTGTACTTTGCTTTTTGTTTTACATTTAATTGCATTTGACTTTGACTTAATTTTCATTTTCTTTTATATTGCATTGCATTTGTATTTGATTTTAAATTTTATTTCCATTTTGTTTCACATTTATTTGCTTAAAAAAAAGCAAAAATGGACCTCAAAACTTAGTGGCAGTCCTCGGCCACCATAGACCAGATCCCTTTATATTCCATACTTATTCAAAATAATTTAGAGGTGACACGTTATGTTGATTAGCATGTCTGTGGCACATAATTATCATAGTAAGTTATCTCCTTTGTCATTTAGCATTAATTTTTATTGTCAATAGATCTGTGACTCATCAGTCATCATCAGTGCTCTGCGTTCCTTGATGCTTGGTAATGATTCCTTGGAGCAGATCTTAATTTATTATCCTGAGATGAAAATGCAAAAAGCTGATGGAAAAGAAGAAACAGAATTTGCCAACAAATATTACATTATGCACAAAAAGGCCACAGAGAAGACAGCCATGGAGAAAGAAAAGTATGTGCACACTATACAATGAAATCCCTCAATGTGGACACACCTGTATGGCGGCCACCTCTCTAATGCAGACACCTTCGCCTGACCCTGGCTGAATTGCCCCATACTGTATTCTCTGTAACAAAACTCTTTCTAAGGTGGACACTTCTCTAAGGTGCACACTAAAAGCTGGTCCCAAAAGAGCCTGCCTTAGAGAGAGTTCACTGTATTGTTTTTTTAGGCTTAATGACATTCATGCCAATTGTTTTTGCATGCCCTCACTATGCGTGCAATTCATGATAACGTCATCCATGTCACACAGTCAGCTCTCCAGAAAAACTACTTGTTTGAAAAGAGTGGCATGCACAGAATAGAGCAAGTCTTGCAAAGGATTTGCAATAATGTGTCATTTTCATGCCAGATATCCTCAGCCTGTATCAAATGACTATGGGGCATTATACACACTTAAAAAGCTCATTAATAATTCATGAAGGGAAAACAAAAGAAATGTTTAATGGGTGTCTTTATATCTGATATAGACACAGCTTAAGTTTGCGTCCAATTTTCTAGGCCTAAATAACTCAAAATCTAAATTTAGTGTATGAATGGATAGACGTACAGTAAAGACGTTCAATGAATTCACAATAAAATTATGTGTTTTATCAAGTCCAAAAACACTCGGCTGCTCCTCGTGTTTTAAACTTCAGTTGATAAAACACTCCTGCTCATTTATTAAACATTATGTAACAAATTGTGCTATTAGTAATAAAATTACGTGGTAATAGTTATTTTGTGTTATTTGTTGGAGTCGTACACTTGCAAAACTGTCATCCCTCTAAAATGGATGCCTTTGGGACCAATTTTGTAAGATTCTTAGAAAGTTGGTATTGTTACATGTTGATGTAATTGGCTCCAGACAAAGACAGGTGAGAATCCATGGAAAATGGTGACCGTTTTCCAACTCAATAGGAGCACCAAGGCGTGGCCCTCTAGGGAGGGGTATGGGGGCATGTTTCCCCAGCTACTTCCTTGGCTTTTGAGTCACTTGGATAGGATGTTGGCAATGGCTAGTTCGATTCTCCCAGTTTCTCTCAGGCCCCATCCATACGAATGCATTTTCATTTGAAAAAGCAAAAGTTTTGATGCGTTTTCATCACACTAAAATGCCCGAAAATGCTGATAAAAATGAAGACTTTCGAGAACAGTTTCAAAAGTGGAGTCCTTTGAAAACGTATCATTTTGAAAACACCTCATTTCTGGCGTGGATAGGTGAAAACGCATCAAAATGAATATGCTTACGTTGTCTGATGACACCGAAAACGACTACTTTTGGAAATGCATCACTGTAAAAATAGTTTGCTCCATCTTCTTTGAGATGAAAATGGAGACTTTTGGAAATGCATTAGTGTGGATGGTTGAAAACAAAGCAAAAGTGCTAGTGTAGGTGAAAATATTTTGCTCCGTTTTCTTCAAGATGAAAACAGAGACTTTTGAAAATGCACTAGTGTGGATGGGGCCTCAGAAGAAGCCAAATCGGTTTGTTATTTCAGCCATTAAAACTAAGACATTTTGTTTTCCATTTTTTTTTTAATCTGATCATTTTCTGTAAGATGGTGGAAACCAGTCTGGATCTGCACTTGAAAGCAGTTGGCATTGTATATCTCGTTCATTGATATTGTTGATTAACGTGTAGCAACTTTCTTTGCAGGGAAGAGAGAAAGTGGAGGAAATGGGTTGACAGCACATTTGTTCACACACTGTCTCCAAATATCTACCGTACCCCATCGGAGGCCATGCAAGCATTTGAGTATTTTACCAAACAGAGCAAATTCAGTGCTTTTGAGAAATACAGTACATACCTTGCAGGACCATTTGTCATGTACTTTGTTGGGAAGCATGTGAAAAACAAGTAAGCTTGCTATATATGTAAATTACATCACTCCACTCATAAAATAAGTACTGGATTAACTAATAATTAAACTTAATGCTAGTTAGGTCAAGTTCCTAGCCAGATCTTATTCAAATTTGGAAGTGATGTTTTATGAAATTATCCTCTGTTTTTATTAAAATTCTCTTCATTTTACATCCCACTTGCAGTAAGCCTGCACAATCTTTGTGGGCATTCACTAGACAAGATAAACAGGCAATCACTTTTAACTATAATCATGGTACATAATTATGTGTACTGCAATTGGATGTAATGCAATAATGAGGTCTCAATAAATTCTACGTATATCAAATAATTTGGTTGTACAGTAAGTACATTTTTTGGTACTTAGGTCTGTAAACATTTTCCTCTCATTTATAGACCTTTTTAGCTTGTAGATTTTGTTTTCCCAATGTAGACCATGTGATCTTCCCAAGGGGGTTTGCCATTTGTCTTTTCATAAATTATGTGTACATATGCATATGAATAAGGCGAAATTTCAACGAAACAGTTCTCTAGGGTAACATCACGTGGTCTACATTGGGAAAACAAAATCTACAATCTAAAAAGGTCTATTACTGCACTTGTTAGGATAACTGTATGAGATGGAGTGGGGTAGAGGGGGGGGGGGGGGGGGGGGGGGGGGGCGGGTGCTTATGCTTTGAATTAAGGCTGCTTAAGTTATTAGAGTTCTACTGGAAGTAATATTGTACATTCCTCAAACAAACAGCCTTGGCACTTATTACAAATGTTGAAATTTTGTCTTATTGTTGTGTTTTTGGTACTTCTACACTATTTCACTTTCACTTTGTGAGTGTTAATGCTGACAGTTTTCATAATCCCCATGGGGTCATTTGTCTGACAGAGTATGGACACTTACAATAACATTCAAGAAAATACTGTAAACAAAGCGCCTGCTTGAATCTGAACAATAAAAACAAGAAAAGCATTTCAAGATGCATACACATAAATTGAGTCGTCACAGTTTCAAGTAAGTTTTAAGTAAGGTTTAACCCATTGACTACCGGCTGTTTTTACGTATTCGGAGTGATTTTCCACCTATAAACGATGAATAGCAATTTGTGACTCCTTATTTGAAACTACCAGGAAAAAGTGGTGCTGTCCTAAGGCACTGGAGGCTCAAAGTTTCTGAAAACGTCATTTTGACGTAGCTACTTTTTATCCGTGAAGCAACAACAATGGCCCAAGTACGGTTTGCTTGCGATTTTTGCTAAGTTTACAGCCATTTTTCATCTTTAGCGGCTGCCTGATGAGCATCATTAAGCATGACAGTAGCTAAGAGTCCACTTTCTCAAAGAATCGAGCAAGGTGATGTACTCTGTTGTCGAATTTGGCTTGTTACTCGATGAACTGGGAATTTGGCTGGTCGGACACTTAGTACCTTTGGGACTCGACTACTGATGAATTTCTTGACCTACCGCCGCATATTTTGGAATTTGTGAGCACTGAAGATGACCACAAGCAGGAAATTTTGGCAGTAGGCCGGAGTGGCTGTAGACTTATATGTGAGTTTATATGTGAAAGAATCGGGGGAAGGAACGGGCGCTGTCAAAAATTCTCGTTAGTTCCCAGCATGCAACGCGCTCGAGATGTTGAAAATGTTGGGAGGCCTGAATGCACTGGAACAAAAGGCTGTATCTACGCTCGGGAGAAGAATATGAACAAAAAAAGTCATTTCTAAGGTAGAAAAAGGACTGAATTTCGTTATGATGGTTGAAGTTTGGTTTTTCGACGATGATTTCCTTAAAAAACATGAAGGCAAAAAGGGGCATGTTCGTCGTTTCTCTTTGACATTAAAAACAGTCAGTTTCGTTCTTGTCCAAACTCAAAAGGCCATATTTGGCAAAACTCGCTACGTTTCTTGCGTTTATTGGATATCCAAATTTAAAGGACATTCCATTTTGTGCTTACAACTAACAATTAAGGCAATGTTCGTGCAATTGAGAAAGTTGCAATGTTTTGAAGCATGGGAGTTTTTTACAGCCGGTTTTGGCCGGCACGGGTGCCAGTGGGTTAAGCAAATTTAAGTAAGATTTTAAACACAGCCTCCAAGAAAAGCAACCTTTGTTGTTTTTAAATTTTTATTCTTTTACAGATGTATATTATGGTAATTAGGTCGATGGATAGTTAGTTGATAATGATTAAAAATTATTAAGCTTATGGAAATACACTGTACCATGTCTAAAATAAAGTTATCCTATCCTATCCTGTTTAAAATCTCTCTTATATATCTTGTATAGCTGCTCCCTTCAGGCTAATGTAATAGGTTTTTCGTTGGTATTTGTCTTGCCAGTAGAGTTCTTTAAATGTCATACTCCTTCAAAGTGACCAATACTTTGTTTGTTCCCTGGCATTTTCAGATACAATTTGCAAAGTGATGTCCGTCTTGCTATGTACCAGGAAGCAGAAAAATGGATGCATGCCGTTGGTCGTAGGAAGTTCATGGGGGGCAGTGCTCCAAATCTTGCTGACCTGGTAGGGATTTTACTTTATGTGTAACCTTTTGGCATGAGCTGTTTTGACCTGAGGGAAAATTACATACAACTGTATACAGCTGTAGGGCCAGATGTTTGATTAAATTACAACTCTAACCTAGTTTGAGGGGATTTTAGGCTACCATATCATGATCTTTATGTCTTTAAATCTGCCTAGAGGTCTTCCTTGGGCACAGTTGGGGGTTCCAGTGCAGTTACAGGCCATTGCCCAGCTATAATCTTGCAATTAAGTTGGCAAGATTTTGTTACATTTTCGAACACAGGCTCCAATGTAGTGCTCAATACTACTGGTAATTCCTTTAAGAAACCTAGGATACCAAAATCAAGCAAAGTGGACACTTATAATTCTAGTTCTCGAAGTGGATTCAATGTGACTGAAGTGCACCTAAGGATGTTCGTAAGATACCTAACTTCACTCAAGCACAGTGTATGAGGAAGTTTTTTTCAGTCTGTGCATGTCTTCATTGTTTAGCACAGTGAAACTGTTGAATGAGGAGGACCTCTGTAATGTAAGCTGTCTAGTTGTAAGCTGTCATAAGGGTATAGTTTTAGGGCTTTCTTTGAGAAAATATGTATAGATTATCAGTTTTTTTTTGTAGTTAAGAAAGGGTTGCGGATGTGAATAGGAAAGTTACAAAGGTCATTATTTGACCCTAATATGATTTTGAGAACCCAGTCGACTCTCGGAGCCACAACCTCCCATGCATTTGGATAAATATCCTACGTCCTCCACTGGAATAAGAAACTCACTACAGACCATGGTTTTGATAAATCTGAAATCGTTTGTAAATGTTATTACATCATTTACATCTACCTGACTTATCTCCCCACATTGACAGGGGTTTCATTACATGCCGGCTTCCTGCAGTTTACCACCACTTACTTTGTCAGAATATGCCTCTCACTGCCAGCTTGCCTTTTGCTAATCTTCACTCAAACAAATTTAGACAAATTATTTTGATTGTTACCTTGTTTGGCAAGCTCAGTTTGTGAATCCCCAGCACTTAGCCTACAGCATTATTGGAAAGCAGCAAGCACTCAGACATGTACATCGTCTTTTCAGGCTGTATATGGTGTATTAAGTGGACTGGAAGGACTGGATGCCTTTCAAGACCTCATGACAAACACATCAATGAAGCCTTGGTATGACCGCGTGAAACAAGCTGTAGAGACTCATGCTGGAGCTTACACTGTCTGACAGTGAGTTTGGGGACAAGCACCATCATGGGCTCCTGGCACCATCCATTGCAACAGAACTTTCAGCTGTTACTGAACTGTGTAAAAAGATTCTGGGGGCCGGTTCCTGAAAGGTGTAATAACTCTATTCCAGGGATAAATCTGCCATATTCCAGGAATACCTTTTGGAATAAGGCAGAGTTATCCCCGGAATAAAGTTATTACACCTTTCAGGAAAAGAGATATGACTACCGAACGACATTTTACCGCTGTGTCGTCTATGAGCAAGCAGTAGCATTGCAACTGATGTTTTTGTTTTTGTACCCGAAAATAGATGTACATGTATTTCATGAGCAGAAACTAGTTGTAATATAATCTCGCTTTTGTGGCAAATTAAAGCTTGAATATTGTCATCCCACTTTTTTTGGTTAGCGCAGTAAGCTATGTAGTAAACCTCTTAACCGGTTTGGGCTCTATAATCTTTCTTTTGAAAAAGAGGAACATGTGGATGAATCCCTTTCCAGATTTTTTTGTTTTGTTCTTGTTTGTTTGCAATTATTTTTTTGGTCCCTGTGAATAGCACGATTCTCTTCCCTCTTTCCATAAACCTGGCAACGTCAAATGTTGCGAACAATAGTATGTAAAAGTATGATTTCCTTGGTAACAACAGATCTTTTTACTACAGTAAAGAGGAACTACAGTCATCAAAATTTGCCTGCGGCGCCTTGCTTCATTTGAAAACTATAGCGGAGGTCTCTACAGGGAGGTGGTGTTAAAGGCAACCAACGGTCGTTATCGGTAAAGGTGATTAGTTTCTAAAGAAACTGTGGTGCTGCGTCGGTGGGGGAGTGAATCACGAAAATTTGGTTTATCAACGGAGTTGATAATGTAAATTGACCACCGTACAGGGATTCGATTAGCTGACGTTTCGAGCTCCATTTTCTGTATATAAACCATACACAACCCACAATTCCTCGATTCGCTCCGACGAAGGGCTAACGCTCGAAACGTCAGCTAATCGAATCCCTGTACGGTGGTCGTTATCGGTGTTTGGCTATCAACACCCTCTCAATGATAGATACAAAAAGTGAGAGCTCGCCTTAACGAATACACGTAGCTGTGGATTCTCTGTGTTAAATATGATTCAAATGGACAGGGTTCCTCCCACAACTGACATAATGTCGAAACTCAAAGCAGTTGCGCGGTGAACTAGGAATTCTTATCCTTCATAAAGCCTTGAAGCTGCGACCCAATCGTGGAAAATAAACGTTGCCAGTCAGTGATTAACCTGCTTTTAAGTAATGGTAATAGGACTGAGTAGAGTCCAATTCGGTCTTCAACCATATCAGTGATGACAAAATTGGACGACCGCGCAGCGGGAGCCCCAATTGTTTATCACGAGTATGATTACAGACCGAATTGGACGACACGAAGTCTTACTACCAATTAATCATAAAAATTACAGTTTCCAAGAAAAGAAGAGGAGCCAAATTATAAAAAGACGGAAAATTTTACACAAAAAGACTGACAAAGGAAACGTTAATTGTTTAATGTCGCTCTGACATTGACTACGATCAAAATGGAACGAAAATAAATAAAATCACTACTGTCTTCTAAAATATTTTCAAAATTCAAGGGAAAAATATTCTCCATTTTGAAGACAGCCCCAATTTAGGAGTCTGTACACTGTTTTTATGGTGATTGAAACCAAGATTGTGATTGGTTGATTTAAACTACAACTTTGAATGTGTTTGGTTGATTTAAAATACTACTTTCAATGTGATTGGCTTATTAAACTCCAATGACAAACTGTCCGATAACAGCTTGGCAAGTGAATTAATGGAAAATAGGAGTTTTTTAAACCAATCACAATCGAGGAAATTGTAATTCTTATGATTAAGTATAAGTGTATTACTTAGATGACGCTTTATTAGTTCAAATGGTCCAAGAAAAACTAGGAGCAAACAACAGGTGTAGATTGCAATCCCTCAGACGGGATGTATCAACCCTTCGACCTAGACTCGACCTAAACTCTTTTGCTGCCCACAACGCGATGCAGCGCGACAAAATTCGTGTCTTTCGCCAATATGAGAAAATAAGGTTTACAGGAGGTAAAAAGCAACAACTAAACACATTCACGTTTTCGAAATTTTCAAGTCGCAGCATTTGTCTACCACCTTGGTAGCACCAACATGCTTTCCCTCTCTGCCCACACATATAATTAAGGCAGTGCTGCATTACCCGAAGCTAGTGTATTGGGCCCGTGTAAGAAATTTGCAACAAACACGACATGGCTATGAGCGAAGTCCATAGCCGCTTTAATAAAGTAATTGTCTTTTCTTAAAGTTATGTTGTATTTTACAATGAAGTTTTAACTGGTCTAGTAAGGTGAAGGCAACCACAACGCTAGGGAAGAAAATTCACTCCTTTCCCCAGCTAGCAAACAAGTGAATGACAATTGACGCTTCAGCTTCCCACGTGCGGTATCCCTAGAGGGGTTACTATCGATCAAGTCGCATTGTTGTTGTTATTATTATTATTATTATTATTAATTAATTAATTAATTAATTAATTTACAGAGCGTAAAGGAAAAGCATAAAAATCCCATTTGCTAGCGAATATTCCATTAATTTCTGTACCTAGGTAGATTGCCAAACGGATAATTACTTCGCTCCGATAAATCAGTGTACAGGTCTTTACATAGCTCAGAGTTGAGTGTTTTGTTACAGCTTCGTTGTTTAGTCGCTGAGAGGGAACTGAACAACCTAATAGACCCAGTAACGAATATATTGCTTGCACTTTGAACACGTCACTGTTGGAGGTTTCCATGCCCGGGGGATGGGGGGGGGGGGGTGGAGGGGAGGGGTACTCCCAGAAAAATTGGGTTGGGGTGTGCGGCGCGGTTCCTGAAACCCTTGCCTTATTTCAGACCAAAATCTGCGATATTTCCTGCCCTATTTCAGACCTGATGAGAAATTCGATACCCTATTTCAGACCTATTTCACGTACGCGATTAGCGTAAACGGTCATCCCAAACAACGGCTGCGAAGGAGACCAGAAGTGTTTGAAGGAAATCGGATTTTGTCACAAAAACGCCTCTACGAAAGATTAAAAACAGAAAAATTTCAAACCGTCAGCCTGAAAAATGGTCGCGATCGCTGACGCGAGGAGGGTTTCCACTTACAGTAATCTCACTGGGAAAATTTTAGTAGTTTGGTGACGCAGTCGCTCACGAGAGGCGGTCACACAGGAGATTTTACTGTAGAACAATTGCATCCACATGTGGTCTGCAATTGGAATAATCTGGAGTGCACTGATCACAAACTGATGAAATGGGTACCTTCCCTAACCCTATTCATAGTTAACTCCTTACGGTGACGTAAACCTTTTTCTCCTTTTTTTTTCTTTATTCCTTTACCACCAATTACAAAAAATCTTCTCACACTTATCATGATTACAGTCACTAAAAACTAGTTACAAACAAGCTACAAATATAAATCAGCAGTGACTAAAAAACAAATTTAAAAAGCGTAAACAACAGCGAAAAGAAAAGTGAAATTCTGGGAGACCTCTACACCTACAAAACATCTATGCTAAATTAACTAACAACTAGGTAAAGAGTATATACGCGTAAATTACGCTTACAACTAATCAACACTTAGCTAAGAAAACAAATCTCTTGATTCTATCAATGACATACTCAAACTGCCAGTTGTTCTTTTACAATCAAACGTATTCAATGTTACATCTACTTTTTTAAAGCAGTGACACTGACATTAGTTCGGCCATAAGCCGAAAGCCAAAGCCAAAGCTCTTAGATGCTTTAGCTAGCTTTATGCGTCCCGAAGTTACGCTAAAAAACTGTGCATCTTGAACTTGCAAACTTGCATTGCTTCACAATGCGCCGGTGCTCAATTTCACCGTTTTGACATTCCCCGCCAAAAAGGGTAATGGTATCAACATTTGCGTCTTTAGACACAATATGTTTACATGCGAATGGTTCATGGAACCACCGAATTATACTGCCTTGACAATAAAAGAGTGTGCGTTTGCATCATCTTGAATTGCCCCGCCAAAAGGTACAGTATTTTGTTACTGTACATTTATTTATTTTTAATACGGTGCAGTGTGAGTACTGCAATAGTACTTACTGCAAAGGTACTTGTCGTTTTTGGAAAGTGTTCCGCCTTTCGGTTACTTCAAATTGATTGTTGTGTTGAACTTGGCATTGTATCGTGGCTTGTTTTCTATTTTTCTTGACTTAATAAGGTTTTTTTTTTGGCTTGGTTTTTCACTGTTTTTCGTGTTTTTTTTTTTTTTTTTGGTTTGGGTAAATTTTTCCTCATTTTTTTTCTGTATTTTTCACTATTTTTTGCTGTAGACTAACTAAAGAGAAAGATGGTAAAGGCAAGAGTTTCCTGCTACAGGAAAAGGGTGGTTCCCTTTAACTGTTGCACCGCTTCAGCTATCCTTGCATTCTGTTGACCGCGCAACCTGCTGTAACGTTCCTCTACATGGTCACAGAACTCTTCCTGTAAAGGAACAAATAATATTAGAGACTGAGCGGGGGGGGGGGGGGGGGGGGGGGGAGGGGTGGGAAGCCCTTAAGGGACGTTTTGGTGGGAATGTGCCGCCGAGGCCTTCAAACTTGGCTCTGTTTACAGAAGACAAAATCCGTTCATTTCGATACCCTGTTTAAGAAAATAGACCTTTTTCGCGGCCCCGCTTTGTTTTGCATTGCACATACAGAAAGTATTTTTTTTTTAATGCCTGACATCCGGATAGAACTAGACTTGAATTAGATGTGTGGTACCACCCAGACCACCCAGGTACACTACGGACCAGCAACATTAACGCCCTGTTAAAGGCTTCCAGTCCAGACTTGTGAAAGACACCCTGTTCAAGACGCTAAATAGTGAAATTGTATATCCTGTTGAAGATTCAAGGCCCCTAAAACCATTCCTTGTTTGGCGGCACATACCCAATTACGCCAAATAAGGCATTGCCCCCCCCCCCCTCCCCCTCCAAAAGTAGGCCCAAGTAGGCCTTGAGATCTCAGACTGTGCTTAGTGTCTTCTCGAGTGCTAATAAAGTGGCCAGGGAGGGGAGTGGCAGGGGGGGGGGGGGGGGAGACGAAGACCGGTGTTGAGCTGAAGAGTAGCGGTCTTGGTGGATTGCATTACCGTTTTGTTCAAATCTTGCTGCGAACACAAACCTTTCCACAGTACTTGCAGCTCGTAAGTTGTTCCTTGCACACAGCGGGCGTTTATCGCAGATTATAACTTCCTTCGATGTTCGTGCTAGAACCACTCGTGACCCCTAATCGGCTTTGTCTCGCACTCACTTTTCCACGGAAAGAGCAAAGACTAATGAATCAATCAATTATGGTTATTCATCCTGCTTTCCAACGCTGAAGAATTAAACGTTTACTGAGTGCGCTTGTTTTTTAAACGCTGGTAATTAACAATTATTGGATTACTCGGAATACTGCGTGATGCAGAAGATAAATTGAAACGCACAAAGCATATTTGTTTACATACGAGCAAAGCGCATAAAACTGTGTTAAGAGATGCAATCGAGAGTGATTACCAAACAAAAAAATATATGTGGTAACATTGTTTACCTCTTACAGACCAGCACCGCTCAAAAGTAAGTTGCTGTCACGTCGCCTTTCGTGCGCGATGCGAATCGCGTCGCCCGCTTCGCGATTCGCGTCGCGCGAGAGTCACTGAAGCGAAATTTTTGACAGCGAGAGCGTTACAAATTAATGTAGCTATTATTTAACACACACAGAGTCATTGAGGTCATCACGAATCGTCCTCCGTTTCAAAATTCCTTAGCCAGTTCGAAACAAGGAAATTTTGATTTCAGATTACAACTCGGTATGTATCCCGAGCAAAAAACAAACGTGTTTGTCACGTGTGTAACACTATTGTCAGCAAAATGACGTCACTTCTGTATGCAAATTGAGATAGTGACACCAATGCATAATAATATTCATTTCATAGTAGGCACTCATCATGCTTATTTGACTAAAACTCTCCGCTTGACTGAACTGATATCCTGCAATACACGAAATTTTGTGTTTCGGGAGAGAAAATGGCCGCTTTTCCAGATTTTCATTTTTAGCAGCCTGTGCTTTGTGATCAGTGTGTTGATAATGAAACAATTATCGATTTTGAGGAATATTCCTTGCCTTTAACAGGGGAATATCGCCTTTGTAAAAAGAGATAATCTGCGCGATTTGGCAGGAAAATTGTTAAATACATCTGCCGAATTGCAGTAACTTCTAACTTTGTTTCTACTATAGGTAATAGCCATTCACTTTTCACTAACTATTGCGGTGTCTTGGGAAGCAGTGAAGAATATGTTCCTCGGTTCATGTTACGGCTTAGACTATTTTAGGTTACTACCAAGTCAAGTTGAAACTATTGGTTTACGCAGATGACAAATAAGACAAAGACGATCACTTGTTCGGGTTAAAACAGTGGCACTTAGCAGTTCGCAATCGAAATGATTTATGTCGCACCGTGTCGCACATACATGAATTACTCGATAGACAATAAACCATCAGATTTCTTCAAGCTTCCGCGTTGATTATGTTGTCGAGTTTCGATTTCGGTTGACAAAGATCACGTGTTACTTTCAAACCAATCACATCCAAGAAGGAAATACATTTTGCACTCTGGTAGGATATTTATGGCGACAAACAAGGGCGATTAAAAATTCCCCTACCTACAAAATCAAAACAAAAACAAAAAAAGTTTTTATTGTAGTTGAATTTTAACTATGCCTCCTACAATGAAAGTTCTGCGAGCTTACCCAGCTTCCTTGTGCCATCATCCGAGAGCAAATCATATCAGCGGCTGTAGAAGACATCTTTAGTACTTCTGGTGTGCCGCCAAGACCTTCGCTCGCCAAAGCTTCGGCAATCATTTCTCCGGCGATGAGAACAAGAGCAGTCACCCTAGCCCATGGATCAGCCAGCTTACGGTCGATTTCCGTCTCCCAATCGAGCAGTACTTTCCTCATTCCTTTCGCCGGTTTTGTCAATGATCTAACGATGTTGACGTCAAATCCACCTCGAACTGTGGCCGTCATGAGGTTCAGCAGATAATCAGCTACTAATTCCACCGATGGAGAGAGACTGCGTGCTTCTAATTCTCGCCTCATCCTTGTGATAGAAGTCAAGAAGAATTGTCAGATTCCTCCTGATTTCGTACGCGGTCAACTTCCTCTCAAGATCCAATCTTGATATCGCGGTCAAAGCTAACTTCAGCGAAGACACGTCTAACCATGAAACTTTGTCAGACTCTTTTAGGGAGCAAAGAATATGCAAGGTTCCACTAGAAATACGCGAGGTAAAGTAATAATAAAGCTCAGCCCGCTGCTCTGCCTCCAAATCCTTAAAAACCTGGAGTAGAACAGCATTGTAAGCCTGTTTAAGTTCGTCAGTCAGTTTGTCTAAAGTCTGTGATGACATGGCGGCTGTCATGTGGCGGACGATGGGAATGGCGACAACCCGACCTTTTATACCGTGGAATATTAAACAGCACCAAAATAGGGCAATGGAATGACGTAATTAGACCCATTGAAACAAGCATTAATTTGTTTTGCTCAAATCAGCACAAATAAAAGACACTGAGTAGACTGTCGAGATACGTTAAACAAAGTCAACATTCTCCCCTGATGGGAAGGATTCTGTGAAAACTTAAAAGAACATACAAGTTCCGTTGGTCCCACTAAAACAGGAACAAACAGCAGCAAGTATGTTATCGTATGAAGAGTTAGATTTGTTTGTGCGTTTGTCCATCCTAACAACCTCCGTGTTCGAAAGAATAGTCTGGGCTACAAGTTTACGCTCCCTTGTCCGGTTTTTCCCGTGGTCAGTTTTAAGTGAAGAGCGACTGTTTTGCAGTCTCTTCCAGGTATTCTTACTACAGAAAAAGATCTACACAAACTCGAAATTGTCGTCAATGAAGAATTATTTAAGTTGTGTATCTCTCTACCCATCTAAATCAAAATTTCGTTATTTTTCATACTCAAGACCGTGAAGTAAACCTTAAATTTAAGTACTTGACAATAACTCGGAGCAGTTGCGGGTGTCTCTTGAACGTAAGTGATCCCTGTTTTGAAATAAACTTGAACTTGAACATATGTGAAATACCTAGGAGTTTCAATTGAAGGTAATCTCTCCTGGAAGCACCATATTAATTACATTTCTACGCAAAAATTAGTAAAGGAAATCGGTATTATTGCTAAGATTAGACACATAGTACCACGTACGACACTTTTAACCCCTTAAGTGCCTTATTTATTATCATGGATCGGATGTGTCGTTTTTAATCGTAATTTGTAGTTTTTTTAATTGTATTTCGTAATAAATTCTTATGTTATTTTTAGGGTATTTTCCATTAGCTTAGTTAGGAGTAGCTTTTAGTATTTTTAGTATTAGGGCCTCTAAGGATATCAGTCTTTTTACAACTGTAAAGAGATACCCTAGCAAAATAAAAGCATCTTCTTCTTCTTCTTCTTCTTCTTCTTCTTCTTCTTCTTCTTGACGAACTCAGTACGTCATAAACGCTGTTAGTGCTTTGAAAACCTACAACTTTCTTAAATCCGTTGCTATGGTTGAAATCAACCATTCTTATTACCAAATGCTCAGTTATGTAGACTTAATCACTCCTTAAACTGACCAAAGCCCCCAAATTTCATCGAATGTGACCGTTCATTTTGTTGCAAAACCAGAGATGTTGGCTTTGAACGCCTTTTGACGACCCCAAAAATAGGCAACTTTGCCTTGAGGTTTTTCGGACAAAATTTTTTTTTAAAGCTAAAATTCTACGTTGGCAGACTCCACTTCCTGAAATCTGTTCCACATTTTCCTGCTCCCTTGTTTAACTCGACGCGGATAACGCTTTTGATTTCAGTTGCACTCACTGGTTTGTAATTTTCACCTTTGTGACCCAAAGGAATTCTGGGATAGTCTTGGATAACGGCTGCTAAGAAGTCCACCAATTTCCATTTCCATTTTCTCCCGGTCCTACTGACAAAATATTGCACCGACTGCAATCAAAACTCACCAAAATTTCCATGCGAGGTCTCAGAATCCACTCACAGAACGGCTAGGAATACAACTTCACTTCGCGAATCGCCATAACTTGATCGAAAAGTTTCAGCTGCCCACTTCGTGTGAAATTGCTTCTCACCTCTGTTTTCTTTCAGACGATTGCCTCTATCCACCAACCCCCGCTTTATGATGCCAGGCAGAGGGTTTCTGAGGTGGAAAATGGCTCGAAAAACACACTTATAAATCAAATACCTACCAAATTGTTAGCTGCAGTGAACGCTTGTACGTAAGCGGCAGCTAGAGTGATGAGCGTGACATGAAAGATAGAACCTTCGGTGTTGTGGACCAGCTAAATCTCCGTGGGAACCCCTTATATGGAAAAGCGAGGTCGTCTTTACCTCCTACTTTCAGGAAATTGCAAAAAAGACGTACAAAAAGTGAAGGGGTTAAACATTTACCTCTCGTTCATCGAGCCCATGGTCTCATTGCTTGGGGTCAAACCGTAAATGCACATCTGAACAAAGTTGTCACTTTACAAAAGCGGGTTCTTCGTCTAACTTTTTTTCAGATTGTACATCTCACAGTGCTCCTCTTTTTGCTTGTTCGGGAATTCTGCCGATAAAAATGCTTTACATTAAATTGGTAGCCGTTAGTATGAAAATAATACTTTTTTACCTAAATTGTTATAATAATAATAATAATAATAATAATAATAATAATAATAATAATAATAATAATAACTTAGAACTTATATAGCGCATTTTCCATGTGTATATGATCAAATGCGCTTTACAAGCAGATGAAATTGGAATTTGGAAATTTTCGTTTTTGTGGAGAGGGGAAAACCGGAGAACCCGGAGAAAAACCTCTCGGAGCAGAGAAGAGAACCAACAACAAACTCAACCCACATATGACGTCGAGTTCGGGAATCGAACCCGGGCCACATTGGTGGGAGGCGAGTGCTCTCACCACTACGCCATCCATCGGCTCCCCCATTATTAATAATTTATTCCCTTTGTTTGAATTATTTGTTTTGGGACACCCACTCGGTTAGTTCTTAGAACTATTTGGGTGCCCCAAACTCCACACAAATAACATAGTATTTAAATATTCTTTTCTTGCTCTCCTTCTTCAGTTTCTTAGATATCCTAAGTAACAATGAATTGTAAATTATTTTAGTGTCTTTTATTAGTGTCTTTTTTTTTAAATTGAATTGAATTGAATTGAATTGGTTGCCTCCCTGCTACACGACATCGTAAATCATACCTTAAAATGCCTTAACTTCTCGAACTCACTTTGGGCGAGCGAGGATTCGTGACGATTGTGGGATAATACAGTCGTTCGGGCGAGCGTAGAGAGCCCAAGGAAGTGACAAGTGAGAAAGAATGGCCACTATTTTCTCATTTTGATTACGCGGTTTTTGGGTACTTTGGACTTTCAGTTTGTTTTCATGCGAATCTTAGCAGCGGGTAAGTTTTCAGAGCTTAAAAACAAGGCCGGCCGGGCTTTCAATTTTCTTTGATTAATATTAATCATTTGTCAAAGCTGATTGTGAGCCATTGGTGCATTTCGATCCGCCGGCAAACCTTTGTCGCATCGTTTAACATCATAAATACTCCATTGACCTTCAAATTACAACCACAGTCAGTGCGGTTAACATGGATAAGCGTTGTCGTCCACCACAGGGCTATTACAAGAGCCTTGACTGTAGCGTCGTAATTCCGCGCGCCGGGACAATTCCATTTGCACAAATATTACTATAGAGCTTTGCTGCTTATTGTTTATTCAAGGAAACCATTGTTATACTGTGAGACAAAAGACTTGACTCTGAACGCGCGCGAATTTTAAACCTCGGTTTTTCAAGCGCAAAAGTCTACAACTTTTCAAGGGCACCCAACGACAAGTTTCGGTCGATATCTGTTCGGTGGAGCTCGAGGGTAATTCGCCTTGGGTTTTCGGCGTCGATTAAAGAGTGTACTCGGATTTTCGTAACTCAAACGTGGCCTAAAAGATTCGCAATTGGGAAATCATTGCCCCTAATGTTTTCGGAAAGGTCGTAATTGCCGTTTTTGGCAGTCTAAAACGTCAGCTAGCAGTTTCGGAAAGAAAATAGTTCCCTAGAAAGTTCGTGGAAAATTCATTTCAGCTTGCATTTTCTCAAAGGAAGATTTTGTTCTCTAATATTTTCGGGTAATTAAAATTTCAGGTAGGGAATCCGAACAGATGAACTTCTTCTAGCTAATGAAAACATCACTTAAAACAGACTTCAAACAATATAAGGGACTTAAATATGCCTTTCTGCAATTTTTGGGTGATTTGGCTCGTTGGGTGCACCTGACTTTTTGCTCGAATTTACACGAAAAAACTCTCAATGTCTACGAGAGGCATGTATCTTCGACAATCCGTTGTTTCATACGACGTTTGGTGCTTATTTCGAAAAAAAAGCTGTCTTGAATTTTAATGATGACCATTAGTTTTCAATTTCAATGTCCATTAGTTTTGTTGCAGTCATTAGCCATCAATAGAGAGGTTAAACCTTTTATGATGTTTCTGGCAAACGGCAGGGATGACTACGTGACCATTTTCCCGCTGTTGTTACCATGCCGATCTTTGCCATTTTCAACGTGAAGACGAGAGGTTTATACAATACAATACAATTTTTATTGCGCCGTATTCAAAAGCTCTAGGGCGCTTTACAATTTAAATTAAAAAGTTAAACCTGGATAACAATTAGACAACTACTCATTAAAATAACGCTTAAAAGAAAAAAGGCCTTCGCTACATTTTATATTTATGCTGTCCGGAATATCATTCCATTGTCCTGGTCAACGGGAACACAAAAAGCGCGATCGCCGTAAGATTTTAGCTTCGAGCGTGGAACGACGAGGTTTCACGTTAATGAAAAACTCGAGTAAGAATTGTATTTTTTTATTATGTATTAGAAATCGTGTGCCTCATAGCAAAGCTACTTTACTTCGTTTTTTGTTTTTAAGTAAAACAATTGTCTTGTATTGAATTTAGGGAGAAATTATCAGGAAAAATGCAAAACAGAGCTGTCAGCTTTGGACTGTTTTTCGTTTTTGACGTGCGAGGCTAACTTTGAACAAAATCAAACAGTTTTGTGTTGCTGTTACTTTTTGTTTTAGAATTTTTTCGATAAATTATAAGGTTCCATCTCGCTGGCCAAAAGTGGAACACGATATTGCACTTTTTAAGGAAATTATAAAGCGGCGCCTCACGAAAGCGGACGACTGGGATAACATTGCACAGTTTCTATCGGGGGGGGGGGGGGGGGAAGGGGGGGTTCTATCCAGCTTATTTACTACAGAAAACAATCCAGTCCAGCTAAAACGGCGAGGATGCCGTGAGCGAAGCGAGCTTTTGGTGGCGCGAAAAATGGGACAAGAGCAAAATAAATGAACCAAAACATCGTAAAATTCCTTTGCTCGGTATCGGTCTTTCTTTGCCAGAAACCCCACGGAAACGCTTGCTACGCAGGCTGTTTACTTTCTCAGCTGCTTCTAATCTCCTGCAATTCCTTAAAGGTCAAATGAACCGAAATTTCACAGTTTTTTTCTTAAGTCAATTTTTATTGAATTTTGTAGCTTAAGTAAGAAATAAACATATTCTGGAGTTTCAGAGTGATCGGGTATTGTATCCCAGAGATATTGGAGGCTGAAAAGTGCTTAGTTTTGGATTTCGTATTCGTAGAGCGGTCGGGTCAATTGTCGGGAATTTGTCGGAATCAACAGTCGTGACGTCACTGTTGGCGAGCTGAAAAATTGCGGAAACATTAAAAACTACAAGTGAGTCTTGAAATTAGTGTCGTTTTCTTAGCGGAAAGCATTGTGTTTTGTGCTGCAATAAACTGCAACAACAATTCCAAGTGGAAAGTAAGTATTTTCAAGTTTCCTCATGACCCAAAACTACGGAAGGAATGGTTCATAAGACTGAAGAGGGAATCGCTTGTGCAGAAGATTTTACATTTCACACCACACAGCTTCAAACAAAATCTCGTGGCAAGGAGTTCGTTCGTTCCAGCTTTAAAGCTACGAGGGCTGACTTGAAAGATGATGCCGTGCCAACTTTTTTCATAAATAATAACGTGGAATCCGAAACAAAAATTGGCCAGAAAAGAAGCAAAACCGACAACAATTCTAGCCCGCCGAATAACGGGACGACTTCAAGCGGTAATTCCTAATCTATTCGTTCAGCGTTTGCAAAACGCAGAAAGTTAGGAGTAGACATTTTCCATCTTGTTTGAAATAGCTGGATGCAGAGTGATCCTTTTGCTCTCTCTAGTAATTCGTTCTTGTATTAAGTTTGCTGGGATGTGAAGAGCTGAGATGTCCGTGCGAACCATTGACATCCTTATCAGTGGCGTACAAATCGAATTTACGTATGTACAGTAGCCGTAAATATATTTGGCCAGAGCCTTTTACTTCGCATCCTTTCGGCAAAGTAAGCGCTTATTTACATTCGAGGAGGATGATCTTAGTGGTTGGATAATAATATCCTAGAAAGCGGAGTAACTGTGTGCATGTCTTCTTCCTATGCTAACCTAGATGGGAGTTTTACCTCACAGGAACAAGTTGTCTCAGATTTATAAGCCGAAAGCTAGGCAATTGCTCCAAATTGAAAATTAATTTTGTCGCCTTAGTTTACGATATATCGGCAAGCAGAACTTCAATTCAACTTGTTCAAAACTGGTAATGCGAGATAAAAGAACATCGCGAATATTTTCAAAACAAAGCCGTTTTTGCATATCGGGCGTGCTTAAAAGCAGGTGCTCTGTAATGTGATACTTTAAGTTATAGTGCTAACATCGCAAACACTTCCATTGCGAGAAAGGGAAACTGTTTTTTTTTTCTAAAGAAATTAAACAAACCTTCGTCCATCCATTTGACATTTGTGGTCAGCTACCTCGAGCGTTCCCGTCGCTAGTGTTTGACAATTTACGCTATTGAATAATCAAGTGAATCAGCTTTAGTTTTATTCGCTCATGCATGCGACAATTTCGCTTGAATCGAATCAGGATGCAACGTTCTTGCTTTGTTTACCAACATTTGGTTATTTCGTAGGTCACAAGTAAATAAACTTGACAAAATGTGTTCCCTCTACTTTTTTGGCTGTATATTTATGCATTTTTGTTCTTGTTTACTACAACTTCGCTCTCGCTCCACGTGTATTTCCTTCTAAAGTTACTTTCAGTTTATGGTGCGTCTTTTTACCAAATGTTGCTGAGTTGGGGTGCGTTTTATAGCCGTGTGCGCGTTACAACCCGCGAAAAACTACGGTATTTTCATGTGGAAACCTCTCTCTATTTGTTTTTACCAAACAAGATGACAGCTTCTCATGTATCCAATAGGTATATTGCCTTTTGGCAACATATCTGTATGTACTGACAGAAAAGAGGAAAAACATACTCAATCTATATATACCATACTCTGAAACCTTGGGTGACAAAATTTTCACAACCTCTTTCCTCATTTGGTTCATAAAATGGGCACACATTCAATGGCATGGGCACACAGTTTCACACAAATGCACCCGCATTTTAAGCTCAAGTCAAGATTGTAAAGAAAAGTAAACGTTTCATTAAAAAAGCATATAAGACTTAATTACTGGCATTTGGTCAATTACACGGATACCCCTGTTACAATGACTGTACATGTTATCTAGCCTTTGGGATTGTTCACGCAGTGTCATCGGAATGAAATCAGCTGCATGGAAATTATGGTATTGCAGAACAATAAACAGTGAAAATGTACAAAAAAACACAAGGAGCAGATAAAATGCGTGAAGTGAAAGCGAACAGCATGAAGTTGTAATTCTACAGCGACCTTTTCATAGTATGGTGAATATTAATCAAGGAGAAACGCGGATCAAAACAACAGCAGTGCATGGAAGTATGTTTTCACAGTATACCTCGAAAATACAATTAAACACCACAGAGAACAAAACAAATGCTTCAAAGGCGATTCCAACGTATTTATTGACCATTCTAAGGCGACCTTTTACAGTATATTGAGTAAACAAACGGTCACCAATCCACTTGACCGAATTCCTTGTTTACATCGTATTCTTTGCACTCGGACGAGTCATCGGAGGTTCCAGCATACGATTCCGTTGCCATTAATTGGTTTATACTAGTACGGCTCTACGTTAAAAACCACATGTTCTGCTTCCTCGGCCTTTTTCGAAGAGAGAACGAAAGGTTAAAACGAAGAAATTTACGACAGATCGCAAAGAATACTTACAGCATTGATCGAGCTCCTCATCTACTCGCCAATAGTGACGTCACAACAACACGTGCTTGTTTCCATTCATTCCATGTCAAGCTCGCGGCCATTTCAGAAACGTTTTCGTTTGTTCTTCGGATATTTCCGTACTCGCAGTTGTTTTGCTCTCTTTAAAGCTCAGATAGGACAATTTCTACGTGATTTTGTATTCAAGTAGTCCCTTTTAGTGTTTGTTCACTTTGAAATGACACGAAGAAAAGGTTTCGAAATTTTGGTTCATTTGACCTTTAAATACTCAGGTTCTAACAACCGCGTAATCACCCCTTTTTTCCGTACGCTTTTTTAGTTCAATTATTGACCCTTTAATTACTTGCTTGACAAAAAGAAAAACAATGAAAAAGAGGAGTACAGAAGGTCGCAATGTCTTCCTTTGGGAAAACGTGTAAGTGTAGCTGTGTCAGTGTTTCCTGATTTTCCTCTGTGGACTCACTTACCGAGTCACTTGCTAACTGCTGCTTACTCACACTGTGCAACATGTTTCTTTGTGTGGCTTCTGATTTTTTTTTTCGCCCCTGAAACGCTGAATTGCGAAAGATCATGACCTCTGGCAAAATCCACGGCGTGACCATTGCGTGACTTAATACTGATACCACTTACGTAAGGTTTTTGAAATGATTAGAAATAATTATTTTCATTTGGAGGGAGGGATGTAATATGTAGAGGTGTATTTTTAATATTTTTGCAAGATAATGTAAATAACTATAATTGAAGATAGTTTAGTTGCTTAACTAAGGGACGGACCATTAGAAATAACCGGAGAGGGGGTGATATTCCGCCCCCCACCCCCCCAAAAAAAAATTTCCTGCAAGGGAAACTTGCCCAAAAAAAGTCCTCCGAGCGGTGATATGTACAAAAGAAATTCTTGCACAGGAAGCGAGATGAATAGCACCTTAAGGTTATTAAAACTATGGGATAAGGGGGAAAAGGTAACATAAAACAATGCCTAAAGAGGTATTGTATCAACAAAATGGCAGCCACTTCTTCGTGTTTTCGAAGTGTCTGTGAGGAGAATTTTGATAATTTACTTGTTTAGTTTTGAACGACTAGTAGATTTAGACTAAAACAATTAGATTATTCGCTCTCGATTTCTATTCGTGATAGCTGATTCGGGCTGCGCCCTCATCAGCTATCACGCGATAGAAATCGAGAGCGAATAATCTAATTGTTAATATAATTTTGTTTTATATGAAACTTTAACAACCATCAAAACAACAAAATGTATTGGATGCATTGAAGTGTCTCTGTTTCTAAATATTTGAATAATAACAATCTATATTATGACTCAACTGTGTAATGGAAATTCCCAACAATAAATAACTTACAGTGTAATTTTGCTTTTAATATGAAATAGTAACAGTAGTCAAAATAACAAATTATACTGGATCAAATGAATTGCTATTGCTTTTTATTACGAACTATTGATATTCTGGCTCAGTCGTAAAATGTAAATTTCCACCAATAAATAACAGTATATTATGAGACGCGAGTGAACACGGCGAAAGAAAAGTTTTGGAGAAACTGTTTACAAGTATCAAGAAAAAGAAGGAAAGAAGAGCAGCCTTGGTGACTGGGAAAATGCCTAAACTGGGTGACAGTTACAATCTGCTACGGGAAGCATGCTACAAGGCAAGTTTGCTGAATATATATATATATATATATATATATATATATATATATATATATATATATATATTTACTGTTCATTAAATTAGACGAATAAGTAAGATTCCTTTGTGCCTTGAGCAGGTCTTTTCGGTAATAAATCACAGAAGACGTCAAAATGTCTGTGCACAGCTCATGTGCCAAAACACATTTTAACATCATCTGTGATTGATTACTGAACAGACACACGACAAAAAGGAACTAAGGCCCCGTTTATATGGGGAAAAAGTTGTCCCGGGTAAGAGGGTCACCCTCCCAGCCGAGTCAACTTTAGCGAGCGTTTATATGAGAAAAAATTGACCCTCTTGCCCGAGCCAGCAGCACTCACGCATGCTCTGATTGTCTCACCTTGACCCGAGTTGACCCGGCTAGGCGAGCCAAAGTGTTTATATGGAGAAAAGTTGGCTCGGCTAGGAGGGTGACCCTACCATCGAAAGAGGGTGACCCGGCTAGGACGGTCACCCTTCTAGCCAAGCCAACTTTTTGTTTCTCATGTAAACGGTTCGCCAAGTTGTGTAAGGAAATGTAGGGAAAGTTGGCTCGCCCAGGGTAGCTCGGGTAGGCGGGTGACCCTTCTACCCGGGACAACTTTTCTCCATATAAACGGGGCCTAAGTGGTAAACTATAATACCTGATTCTGAAGTTATATGAACATATAAAAATCATATATTGTATATGATACGTGATTCTCTTAGACATATTATATATATTATGATATAAATCTTATGTAAATCGTAGATTAGTTACAAAGGAAGAAATGTGTGGGAAGGACAAAAATTCGTGCAAAGCTTGTGCCTCAGGAAAAAAAATCCTGCAGACAAATGGACTTAAAAAAAATTCATGCACCGAAAATTTTTCACCCCCCCCCCCCCCCCTCCGGTTATTTCTAATGGTCCGTCCCAGATACGATCACGATTGCAGAAGAGATTTCGGCAAAAATGGTGTTGGAATTTTGTAAAGGGCATTTTAGGAGAAACTGCTTTGAAACACACAGAAAAGGAAATTCTTTTGATCTGTCAAGGCTCTTATGGGTTAGCTGCTGATAAAAGAAGGGAGGTTAAAGTACGTATGAACTCACTCAGGTCGATTGCCCATGAAGCGACCAATTGATGTTTTAATACCCGAGATAGCCTATCTACTAGCGACAAAATACTCACGGAAACAGATATATTAAGTCAATATCTTATTCAAGGGATTTAATATGTTGTCGTTCAACGCTGTGGATTACTGACGACCACAAAGATTAATCGCAATGCAAAAATTTTAAAATCTTTCGGTTTCGGGTTTCGAAAATGTGCTAATTGTTGACTCTGGTTTACACGTTAATGTTGTGATAACCGCCATTTTAAGAGGCTTCCTACTCGGCGCTGGTAAAAAGCCCGAAACTAATTTTTACACCCGAATTTAGACCGGCATTTATACTCTTTAGAACATCAATTTCAAGTTATTCGAAGTTTTACCGGGTACAAAAATTGTACCTAAAAAAAAACGAGCTAAATTACAAATTCTTCGAAAGTGAATTTTAGTTAATTTCATCGGCTTACCATGACCTCTAAAGTTTTTTCACGGGACGGAAATTGAAGTCAAGTTACTTGCAAAGACTTGATTTGAATAACAATGTTTAAGGCCCAAAAAGGTGATTTTGTGATGCAAATGCGAAAGGGCGAATATTATGGGAAGGTATTTTTCACGTATTTTTCGAATGCCTTTGAGGACATTTAGGCACTTAACGGTTTTTTTAATTTTTTGGAGGTTTATAAGAATATTACTACAAAAAAATTCCACCACGTTTCTTACGCAACTGTAGGGTATCTTCAGACAAAATATGAAGAATTTTGATTTTTCGAGATGTGCCACATATTTTCATTTTCGCTCGGTCTTAGTGGACATTCTCTCTTAATGAGCTTAATTATATACATTGTTAGTTTAAGTAGCCCGCCTAGAGTAGCTGTGCTAACTACGGGCTACAAAGGCCTTTTTCTCCAAATTGTAAAATAAAGCCAATGTTGTTGTTGTTGTTGTACTCACGTCTGAATAGAACAACAGAGTCGCTATCTGATCTGGAACAGTCTGGAGTGTACTGGTCAGAAGTTTAAGAAATGGTCTCCCTTCCCAAGTCCATGGCCTGTCAACGCCTTTCGTTAAGGTGCAAATTTACGTTTACTTAATAAATCACCCAGCACTCTGTTAGGAAAACAACTCACTTCGTTTATTACCTGAAACGATCAAACTGCCATTTCGTATTGTTTTTCTTGTACAAGTAAAAGTACTGCATTCAATTTTCCATCTTTTTGTTACAGTTACATTAAATTCGCTTCTTTCTTTTCAATTGGGCATTGTCCTGAAATCTGACTGTAAAATATTTCATTTTCCCATATTAACACTGGCTGTCTAGTAGTGACATTAACCTTGTATCTTGAACGTCTTTTGACCTTCACAGTATATTCAATAAGTACTGTAATCGTTTCGTTTTTACTATCTTAACAACGCTGGTGCAATAGTAGCACTTAAACGTGTATTTATATACGCAATGTATGCACATTTTTGTATCCTGACATTTTTACTATCTTAACAACGCTGGTGCAATAGTAGCACTTAAACGTGTATTTATATACACAATGTATGCAAATTTTTGCATCCTGACATTGAAATTGTTTGACTTTGACAAGTGTTTTTTCTTACCATAGTAACAATGGAATGTCAAGCATTTAAGCTTGTATTCATCGGTATACACAATGTATTCAATTTTT
>JAEMWC010000652.1:220000-260000 GCA_016490735.1 Pachyseris speciosa
TGTTTTTTGCTTTGTTTTGTTTTGTTTTTTGGCTTCTTCCATCAGTGATGTCTGTCTTTATACGTATCCTCTTATTCGATCAAATCATATTACCCAGTCAACTCAATTTATAATAACTGTTACCTAACAAAATCGTTTCATTCCAGCAAATCTTAACCCATGTCATCGTCCACGTTACACGTAATATTTCACATAAAAAACACTTGATAAATCCGCGCAATGTTTTCCAGATATAATTGGCAAAACCAATTTGGCAGCCTTCGAGCGAGTTCTCTGCGTGCAACGGGAACAGGAAATAAGGGAACTCTCCTCTACTCCCAGTTCCAAGTTCCCCTCCCCCACTCCCAGGTCCCGTTCCCTGCTAGCAACAGCCAAGAGCTTGCTCATAGGTCAAGTATTTGCCTAAAATAATTATATCTGATAGGAAGTGCATCTCCGTGATCTGCTATACGACTTGTATCAATACTGAACTTCTAAAAAGAATCTTGAAAACTTATAACTGCATTTCCTTATGCATCTGTCAACGTTAGTTTCTTCTATCGCAAATTTATCTGATCAAAACTGAACTTCTCTTTTCAGCAAATCCATGAAATGTTTCAACATACATCTCTGATCACGCCTGCCCACGATTTATCACAAAACTCAACATTAAAAACCCTTTAACACTAGTAACTGATAATACAGTTTGACAACTATGCAATTTCCCGGTTTTGAGATTCAAGGATAAGTGACTATGAATAAATCTTTAAGAATACGGATTAGAGAACACAGAACCTTGTGTAGGAATGACTGCCCTTTTGTCTGGTCTCTCACCATCGATCTCTCCGGCTTGGTTGTACCTGCCAGAGGCTTAGAGCCTCTGCCGGCTGAGTTCTCGGGGTCATAGAGACGCACAAGCCCCTCCACCACAGCAAGGTGGCAGTCCAAGAGAGGGGTAGGTATTATATTACAGCCCAAGTTTCTAAAGAAAACAGAGGCGGTTCATCTTGTAACCAAGGAAATTCTAAGGGTAATTCAGACCGAAGATAAAATTGCTAACTGCAATATTGCAATGCACTTATAAGTGCTACATTCTCAATAATACAATAAAAAAAGTTTTGCTCATTTAGAATTGGCCCTGACAAAGATAGCTGCCGGAGATTTCTTTGGAAACTTGGACTATATTTAAGAAGGCAAAAACTGTCGCTGTAATCCTCTACAGGAAAAACGTTGTCTCCTTTAGCTTCTGAACCACGCCAGCTATTTTCTTTTTGACAGTCGAGCTGCTCTCGTCCAAACCCGCATTCTGTCGACTGTAAACACGGTTGTATTGCTCCTCTACATGGTCGCAGAACTCTTCCTGTAGAGAAGCAGTTACAACAGACGGATCAGAATATTAGTTACCAGATACCACATCAGTTATACATTTAGCTCTTGAAGCAGTTAAATTTTTAACCAGTCAGGCGCTTGGAGCTTCCCGAGCTAGAAGGAACGTAAGCATAGAATTCTTACCCTAATCAGTGTTTGGCATAGTGGGCGAAATGTCTCGCTATGGTGAGTTGTTATTATTTGCTAACAAATGTTGAGATATTAAGTTTCAAATTTTGCCCGATAAGATTACTATGTCATTCATGCCTTGGCACGTTTAACTCGGCGACTGACCATGACTAACCACTTAACAATAAAATTTATCTGGCCACACTGAACAAAACAGGACCGCTAGAACATGACACCCAATAACATATCCGAAACGCTTGTCCTAAGCCGAACTAACTAAGATGTTTGGCACGTACAAACAGGAAATTAGACGATTTCCCTGTCATGCCTAAACCGACTTCCGCTGTGGTTTGGGATCTGTTTCGCTTTCTGTCAAGTTCACGTGCTACTTTCCAACCAATCGCATCAAAGAAGAAAGCGTCTAAACAAAGGGCCTATTTTTATTAATATTGATAGCAGTCACAATTATTCAAACTATGTGTAAGTAAACATGTGAAAGGAAAATAAAATTATATCAAATTATTTTGAGTGTTAGCTTACCCAGCAACCCAGTTTCTTTACCCGTGAGCAGAGTTCGTCAGCCGCGATGGTGCAGAGTGTCGTCGCTTCCGGCTTCCGACGATGTTCGTCGTTCGCTAAAGCGGCGGCTACGATTTCCCCAGCGATGACAACAAGCAAAGTCAATCTGCTCCATGGATCCGTCAGCTCATGCTCGGTTTCCTCTTCAAAATCAGCCAGAACTTTGTTAATACTCTTTCCCGGATCGACCAACGACCCAACAGTGTTGCTGACATCGAATCCATCCCAAACTACCTCTGTCATGAGTATCAGCAAATAATCAGCTACCCTTTCCACCGACTCGAAGGCCTGCGGACAAGACGACTCTGATCCTTGTTTTCTCCTCGCGTAGAGATCAAGAAGAATGATCAAGGCCCTCTTGATTTCGTATCTGGTCAAAGTTTCGCGAAGATCCAATCCTTCTACCTCATACAGACATTCCTTTAGGAAACGCACGTCTTCCCACGAAATCTTCCCAGCGTTTTCCAATGATAGCAGAATATCCAAAGCCCTAGTGCATCCCTTTGTAACAAGTCCGTTACAGTAGAAAAGAAGCTCATCTTGTTGATCTTTCTTCAAATTGCGCGCAATATGAAGAATAACAGAGGCATAAGCCCGTTGAAGTTCTTCAGCAAGAGAGTTGGTTTGTGATGACATGATGGCGGTTGTCCAACCTCGTTCCCAGAGTCTCTCCTCTTCCCGCCCGCTGGAGCGAGAGAGAGGCGGGAAGAGGAGAGATCCTGGGAACGAGGTTGGCGGTTGTCATCTGTGGCGGCAGGGACAGGTCTGTGCATACCCGACCTTTTATACTCCAGAATGTCGAATAACACCATATTAAGTCAGCGCAATGACGTTATTGGCATTTTTTTGTCAATAACCAAGGAAACATGCCTTATTTGTCTTCACTGACGTGGAATGATAATTAAGAGTAAACAGTCTATTATTTCTGGCTTTTTTCGAAAAGTTACTTTAATTTCCACTGGCTGATACTAGTCAGATTAGCCGGACAGAACAACAATATGCTCCGCCTTCCGAACATCAACCAGCTGTGATCATATCCTCCATACATCTGCTCACCGCTTAAGCAAACTATGCAATTACCGTAAATTTCTGATAATAATAGATTTCATAAAACATTTTAGAATAAAAATGAGCGATATAAAGAGTAAACGACGTTTCGATGACTCCATGTCATCGTTATCAAGTTCAAAATACATGATAGAATTGATTATATATATAGTAACAATGGTGTGAAAATATTTAGGGAATTAAAAGAGGAGTTAAAGTATTCAATTGTTATGTAAAAAGTTTGGCGCGAACTGAATCCGACCGCGTGTTAAGTTTTGGTTTTATTTTCCTGATAAACAGCATCTCGTAGATCAAGCAGTCAAACTTTGTGCGGCATTTCTTTTAAACGGTAAACTGGTCTTGTAGATTAGTTGCTTGCATCTTGAGTTCTTCTTTCGGGTGTTTACCAATAACAGAATGTTTATGTTAGGCGATGCGTATGATATACATCCCGATATCTCTTTTAACGCAGCGCCGAACATAAACATGTACATCATCTCTTCAAGCTGTTTATGGTGTATTAAGTGGACTGGAAGGACTGGATGCCTTTCAAGACCTCACGACAAACACATCAATGAAGCCTTGGTATGATGGTGTGAAACAAGCTGTACAGACTCATGCTGGAGCTCACACTGTCTGACAGTGAGTTTGGGGTCAAGCACCATCATGGGCTCCTGGCACCATCCATTGCAACAGAACTTTCAGCCGTTACTGAACTGTGTAAAAAGATTCCGTGGGCCGGTTCCTGAAAGGTGTAATAACTCTATTCCAGGGATAAATCTGCCTTATTCCAGGAATACCTTTTGGAATAAGGCAGATTTATCCCTGGAATAAAGTTATTACACCTTTTAGGAAAAGAGAAATGACTACGACATTTTACCGCTGTGTCGTCTATGAGCAAGCAGTAGCATTGCAAATGATATGTTTGTTTGTTTGTTTGTTGTTTTTTTGACCAGAAAATACATGCATTTCATGAGCAGAAACTAGTAGTATAATCTCGCTTTTGTGGCAAAGCTTGAATATTGTCATCCCACTTTTTTTCGTTTGCGCAGTAAGCTATGTAGTAAACCTCTTAACCGGTTTGGGTCTATAATCTTTCTTTTGAAAAAGAGTAACATGTGGATGAATCCCTTTCCAGATGTTTTGTTTTGTTTTTGTTTGCATGTTTGCAATTATTTTTTTGGTCCCCTGTGAATAGCACGATTCTCTTCCCTCTTCCATAAGCCTGGCCACGTCATATGTTGCGAAAAAAAGTATGTAAAAGTATGATTTCCTTGGTAACAACAGATCTTTTTACTACAGTAAAGAGGAACTACAGTCATCAAAATTGCCGGCGGCGCTTTGTTTCATTTGAAACTATAACGAAGGTCTCTACAGGGAAGTGGGGTTAAAGACAACCAACGGTCGTAATGGGTGTTTGGCTATTAACACTCTCTCAATAAGAGATACAAAAAGTGATGAGGGATGAAAGCTCGCCTCATATGTAACGAATACACGTAGCTGTTGATTCTCTGTTTTAAATATGATTGACACAAATGTCGAAAACTCGAAGCAGTTGCGCGGTGAACCAGGAATAAAGCCTTGAAGCTGCGATCCAACCGTGGAAAATAAACGTTACCAGCCAGTGATTAACCTGCCTTTAAAAAGTGTAAGCGTATTATGTAGATTGCGCGTTATTACTTTTTTCTTGATGTATTTTGAAATATGTTTTTACGTTTTGTCTCACCTTGTAAATGTAGCGTCAGTCAATGCTGTGAGTTTATCAAAGGAGTTTCCATAAATGGTGAAGCGGTGTTAAAGTTTAAAGAAACTTGTCTGAAATTTCACTCTCTCTATAAATAGATATAGGTTTGTTTCTTCTGTCCAAAATAAGTAAGTCGTTTCCATTACAAACAAAAATTGAGGAAACAACAAAGGCTGAAAGCATTCGGCCATCCCATGGACAGGATTCCCTGTAAACGTTTATATTAAAATACAACAAACTAGTTCAGGTGGTCCAATAAAAACAACGAGCAAACAGATGTACACTGCAATCCCTCAGATGGGAGCTATCAACCCTTCGACCTAGACTCGACCTAAACTCTTTTGCTGCACAACAGATGCAGTGCGATGCAGCGCGACAAAATTCGTGTAGATAAAGGGTTAAAAACAAAAGAAAATTTCAAACCGTCAGCCTTAAAACTCTGACGTGAGGAGGCCGACGTATTAATTTCACTGGGAAATTTTAGTACGTTGGAAATGCTGTCGCTCACGAGAGGTGGTCGCACAGGACATTTTACCGTAAAGCGATTGCACCGACGTGTGGTCTGCAATTGCAATAATATGGAGTGTACTGATCACAAACTAAAGAAATGGTGCCCTCTCTAATCAACATGCCATGTTAATTTTTGTTCTTTATTTCTCTGACACCAATTACACAAAAGCTTCTCACACTTACGATTACAGTCACTAAAACCTATAGTTACAAACAAGCTACAATTATAAATTGCAGTGACTGAAAAACATTAAAAAGGCGTTAACAACAGTGAAAAGGAAAATGAAATTCTAGGGGACCTCTGCATCTGCAAAACAGCTATACTAAACTAACAGCTTGGTGAAGGGTATATATATACCCGTAAATTACATTTAAAACTAACCAACACTTAGCTAAGAAAAAAAGTCTCTTAATTTTATGAGACACTCAAATTGCCAGTTGTTCCGTTACAATCAAACGTATTCAACATTGCATCTACTTTTTTAAAAAGTGACACTGACATTGTTCGGCCATCGGAAGGAGTAACCCTAACTGGCTTTACGTCTCCCGAAGGTATGCTAACAAGCTGCGCATCTTGCGCTTGCACAGCGCCGGTGCTCAGTTTGCAATCTTGGCGATGAAATTCTATTCATTTTTAAATTCCCCGCCAAAAGTAAAAGAATCAACATTTGCGTCCTAAGACCCAACATGTTAACACGTGAGTGGTTCACGGAACCACCGAATTATACTGCCTTGACAATAAACAAGTGTGCGTTCGCATCATCTTGACTGAATTGCCCCGCCAAAAGGTACAGTATTTTTTTACTGTACATGTATTTATTTTATACGGTGCAGTGAGAGTACTGCAAAAGTACTTACTGCAACGGTACTTGTCGTTATTTTGAAAGTGTTCCGCCGGTTCCGCCGTACGGTTACTTCAAATTGATTGTTGTGTTGAACTTGGCATTGTATCATGACTTGTTTTCTATTTTTCTTGACATAATGTGGTTTTTTTTTTTGGCTTTGTTTTCCACTGTTTTTGGTTTTTGTTTTTGTTTTTGGTTTTTTTTTTTTGGTATTTTTTTTTTGGTAAAATTTTCCTTCATTGTATTTCTATATTTTTCACTATTTTTTGCTGTAGACTAACTAAAGAGGAAGATGGTAAAGGTAAGACTTTCCTTCTACAGGAAAAGGGTGGTTCCCTTTAACTGTTGCACCGCTTCAGCTATCTTTGCATTCTGTTGACCGCGCAACCTGCTGTAACGTTCCTCTACATGGTCAGAGAATTCTTCCTGTAAAGGAACAAATAGCATTAAAGACCGAGGGGCTACTTAAGGGAAGTTTGGGTGGGGTGTGCCGCCGAGGCCTTCAAACCCTGACTCTGTTTACAAAAGACAAAATCCGTTCATTTCGACACCCTGTTTAAGAAAATAGACCTTTTTTCGTAGCCCTGATTTGTTTTAATTACATAGCACATACAGAAAGTATTTTTCTTTATACCCGATATACAGATAGAATTAGATTTTAATTAGATTTGTGTGGTACCACCCATGTACACCACGCACCGCCAACGTTAACACCCTGTTTAGGCTTCCGGTCCAGACTTGTAAAAGACACCCTGTTCAAGACGCTAAATAGTGAAATTGTATACCCTGTTTAAGATTCAAGACCCCCAAACTATACCCTGTTTAGCGGCACATACCCATTTAGGCTAAATAAGGGAGTACCCTCAAAGGGGGGGGGGGGGGGAGGGAGATTAGAGATGAGTGGGGGGGGGAAGGGAGATTAGAGATGAGTGCGAAAAGTAGGCCTTGAAATCTCAGACTGTGCTTAGTGTCTTCTCAAGAGTAATAGACCTTTCTTGTTTTCCCAATGTAGGTCATGTGATGTTACCCTAGAGAACTGTTTAGTTGAAATTTCGTCTTATTCACGTGCATATGTACGCACAATTTATGAAAAGACAAAAGACAAATCCCTTTGGAAGATCACATGGTCCTCATTGGGAAAACAAAATCTCTAAAAGGTAAAAAGGTCCATTATAAAGAAATCGGTGGATCTTAATTAAGTGGCCAGGGGGTGGGGGGGATCTGAAGACTGGTCCTTGTCTGACTACTCCAAGTGACACGCGAAGGATTGTGAAGAGTAGCATAGAGGCTCTTGGTGGATTGCGTTACCATTCTGTTCAAAGAACCAGTTGGCAGGAAGTAACTTCAGTTCGGATATTTAAAATGAAGTCTTGCTGCTAAAACAAATTGCTCGCTGGCCTGGCTTACGGAATTCCGCGAAACGAAACGAAACGAAACAATTGGTAATCGACGAAACAAAAATAAAGCAAATAGATGACAGGAGAAATTTGACCTCCCTTCGAACACTGTCTTAGCTAGATGCCTTGTTTCGCAAAATACCAATAGCGGTCGATTGGTAATCGACGAAACAAGGCTCGCAAACTATTTTTAAAAGCGCCCTGCCTTCGAAAATTATCTTGTTCGATAAAGCAAATACTGCTTTATTGATGACACGTGAAATTTGCCGTTTCTTCGTAAACCGTTCTCGGTAGATGCCTTGTTTCGCTAAATACAGTACAGCTCGGAGATAAGCGAACTACGCAGACGCAAAATATACGCGCGTTTTTTGCGGATAAATTTTTTTTTGACGCGTCTAAAATTGCGTATCCTATACGCGTCTGGGCTTTGTTATTCATAACCATAAGTTCTCATTGTGTGTAATTGTTTTCGGAAACAAAAGAATTAATACCAGCCGCCGAGAAGCAAAAAATCTACATAATCTCTAAGACGTCGGTGTGCCGGCGAGCGTGAATAATTGTGCCGTCACAACAAACAAAAATGTGACATCTCTGGTTCTACAAGACGCAGATAGACGATTGGAACAGAAAAATACTCTATCTTAAACGCTGAATTTCGTTATCGAAGTGCTTGTGACGTGCCGTTTATTGACGAGTTGTTTCTTGGAAAGCAAAGTTTCTAATTAATGTTTCCATCGCGCGCCGGCGAGCTTGAATAATTGTGCCGTCACAACAAACAAGATTTTGATATCGCTGGTTCTACAAGGCGCACATAGACGACTGAAATGGCAAAATTCTCTGTATTAAATGCTGGATTTCGTTATCGAAGTGCTTGTGGCGCGTCATTTATTGATGAGTTGTTCCTTTGAAAGCAAAGTTCCTAAAGTGTTTCTCTTTTCATCGCGCAGCGGCGAGCGTGAATAATTGTGCCGTCACAACAAACAAAAATGTGAAATGTCTGGTTCTAGCGAAACAAGGCATCTAGCGAGAACGGTTTACGAAGAAACGGCAAATTTCACGTGTCGTCAATAAAGCAGTATTTGCTTGATCGAACAAGATAATTTTCGAAGGCAGCGCTCTCTTAAAAATAGTTTGCGAGCCTTGTTTCGTCGATTACCAGTCGACCGCTATTGGTATTTAGCAAAACAAGGCATCTAGCGAGGACGGTTTACGAAGAAACGGCAAATTTTCAGGGCACACAACGACAACTTTCGGTAGATATCTGTTCGGTGGAGGGTAATTCGCCTTGGGTTTTCGGCGTCGATTAAAGAGTGCACTCGGATTTTCGTAACTAAAACGTGGCCTAAAATATTCGTAATGGGGCAATCATAGCCCCTGAGATTTTCGGAAAGATCGTAATTGCTGTATTTGGCAGTCAAAAACGTTACCTAGCATTTTCGGAAAGAAAATAGTTCCCTAGAAAGCTCGTGGAAAGTTCATTTCAGCTTGCATTTTCTCAAAGGAAGATTTTGTTCCCTAACATTTTCGGACAATTAAACTTTCAGCTAGGGAATCCCAACAGATGAACTCTTTCTAGCTTATAAAAACATCACTTTAAACAGACTTTAAACACCATAAGGCACTTGAAATGCCTTTCTACAGCTTTTGGTTAATTTGGCTCGTTGGGTGCCCCTGAAATTTCACGTGTCATCAATAAAGCAGTATTTGCTTTATCGAACAAGATAATTTTCGAAGGCAGCGCTCTCTTAAAAATAGTTTGCGAGCCTTGTTTCGTCGATTACCAGTCGACCGCTATTGGTATTTAGCAAAACAAGGCATCTAGCGAGGACGGTTTACGAAGAAACGGCAAATTTGACATGTCATCAATAAAGCAGTATTTGCTTTATCGAACAAGATAATTGTCGAAGGCAGGGCGCTTTTAAAAATAGTTTGCGAGCCTTGTTTCGTCGATTACCAATCGACCGCTATTGGTATTTTGCGAAACAAGGCATCTAGCTAAGACAGTGTTCGAAGGTAGGTCAAATTTCTCCTGTCATCTATTTGCTTTATTTTTGTTTTGTCGATTACCAATTGTTTCGTTTCGTTTCGTTTCGCGGAATACCGTAAGCCCGCTGGCCTTTGGTGGTTTCTTTCTTAGTGCGCGTTTCTCGCAAATTATAACTTCCTTTAATGCTCGTGCTCAAATTATTGTTGGGATAATCACTCATGGCCCCTAATCTTTATCTCACACTCACTTCTCTCAGGGGCACCCAACTAGCCAAATCAACCAAAAGCTGTAGAAAGGCATTTTAAGTACCTTGTGATGTTTGAAGTCTGTTAAAAGTGATGTTTTCATAAGCTAGAAGAACTTCATCTGTTCGGTTTCCCTAGCTGAAAGTTTAATTGCCCGAAAATGTTGGGGAACAAAATCTTTCTTTGAGAAAATGCAAGCTGAAATGAACTTTCCTCGAGCTTTCTAGGGAACTAGTTTCTTTCTGAAAATGCTAGCTGGCGTTTTTGTACTGCCAAACACAGCAACTACAACCTTTCCGAAAATCTCAGGGGCCATACAAAAATCCGACTGCACTCTTTAATCGACGCCGAAAGCCCAAGGCCAATTCCCCCCACCGAACAGATATCTACCGAAACTTGTCACTGGGTGCCCCTGTTCTCTATTGCCACGGAGCAACTACGGTCGAAGAGTAATGGATCAATTATCGTGCTTTCCAACGCTGAAGAATTTAACATTTTCTGAGTGCAAATGTTTTTTGAATGCTGATAATACTTATTATTATTATTATTATTATTATTATTATTATTATTATTATTATTATTATTATTATTATTATTATTATTATTATTATTTATGCTGATACAAATAAGAAAGACCGTGATCTCTTGTTCGGGTTAAGACAGCAATCGAAATGATTTATATCGAACCGTGTCGCACATACAGTCATGAAATACTCGATGAGACATTTTGCTAAGCTTAAGAAAAATTAAAAGGTCTTATCCTGCCAAAAACCAAAACCTCTATCTTCAAATTCTTCAAGCTTCCGCGTTGACTATGCTGTCGAGTTTCGATTTCGTTTTGCCAAAGATAACCATTCACACGCAATAAGGAAATGTGTTGCGTACTCCTGTAGGGTACTATGGCTAGAAACAAGGGTGATAAAAAAATTCTTCTTCTTCTGAAACTAAAACAGAAAATAAGTTTCATAGTAGTCAAATTTTAACTGCCTCCTCGTAAACTTACCCAACTTCCTTGCGCCAACATCCGAGAGCAAATCATATCAGCCGCCGTAGAAGACATCTTCAGTACTTCTGGCGTGCAGCCAAGAGCTTCGTTCGCCAAAGCTTCGGCAATCATTTCTCCCGCGATGAGGACAAGGGTAGTCACCCTATCCCAAGGATCTGACAGCTCACGTTCGATTTCTCTCTCCCAATCGAGCAGCACAGATCTGATACCTTTTGTCGGTTCCATCATCAATGATCTAACAATGTTGACGTCAAATCCATCTCGTACTATGGCCGTCATGAGGTTCAACAAATATCCAGCTACTGTTTCCACCGATGGAGAGAGACTGTGTGCTTCCAGTTGTTGCCTTAGCCTTGCATAGAAGTCAAGAAGAATTGTCAGACCCCTCTTGATTTCGTACGCGTCCAGCTTCTTCTTTAGGTCCGATCTTGGTATCGCGGTCAAAGCTTCCTTCAGAGAACGCACGTCTAACCATGAAAATTTGCCCGCATCTTCCAGCGAGCGTAGAATGTGCAAGGTTCCTCTAGATATGCGCGAGGTAAAGTAATAATAAAGCTTATCCTGTTGCTCTGCCTCCAAATCGTTAAAAACTTGGAGCAGAACAGCATTGTAAGCCTGTTTAAGTTCGTCAGTCAGTTTGTCTAAAGTTTGTGATGACATGGCGGTTGTCATCTGGCGGACGATGGGAATGGCGAGAATCCGACCTTTTATACCGTGGAATATTAAACAGCACCAAAATAGGGCAATTCAATGACGTGAGTAGACCCATGACAACAAGAATTAATTTGTTTTGCATGAATCAGCGCATCTAGAACACACTGCGTCTTGAAAAGGTGACTTCACGTTATTTGTGGTGTTATCCGTCATAAGACACCTAGGTATTTGGTTTAAGAAGCTGACCAGTTTAAATATGGAATGGCCCTAAAACACTTTGCACGCAACATCGTTTTTTGTAACGTGTAATATAAGCTTAGAGAACGTAACTGTTTCATGAAACGTAGCCTGAGCTATCGTTTGTTAAGAACGACGTTATTTTCGCGATGACGGAAGACACCGCCACATTTACTTTGATTAGTAACGACGATTGCAAAGGCGTCAGATAATATCTCTCCGTTTTTCAATTTTTGAACTTGTTCGTTTTCTTAGCTTGTTTAAGCGCTTTCACTTTTAGGGAGAGATACATGAGGTTACCATCCAAGGGAGAGTTCTTCACCATTTTGGGGAATACATGCATTTTGGGTTACTCACACAGGTTTACTTAACTTTCATTGTTTATTTGAATTTTCCTCAGTATAACTCTATCCAGACCCGGGTCGAAGGAACCATTTACCGGCACGGACTTTATACGTTTATAACGCCACCAAACCTCGTGCCTTTTTGGAAAATTTATTTGGGAACAGCTGGTATGGGTAGGTTTTGCGGTAGCTACAATATTTTTGCATCATGTTTTGTGTTTTGCTATTGATCTTGATTTGGTGTGTTTCAAACGTCTTGGGAAAATTCAAGATGACACAATATCGCCCCAATTACAAATCTGACGTGATCAATTACAATTAATGAGCCTGAAGAAAAGACCTTTGAACGTACTATTTGGCTCTGCAGATGATACTGTCACGGCATCAAGCGCCGATACTCTTGAAGTTCTAGAGCCCCATCCCCCAACCCTCCAACACCACGAACTGCCGGCCAGCAACAGGCCTTGGAGCTCGTTTCTTTTGGCGTTTATATGTACCGTTATGTAAGTTATCATGAGGTATTCGATTAACATAGAAAGGCACCCTATCCCTGGTTTTCGTTTAAGTTACAACATGCGCAGCTCGTCAGAGAAGCAGATAAAAACTGTAGATACATCATTACTATGCAACAAGGGTGCTACGAACTTATCGAGGGACCGTTTCTTTTCCATTCCCGAGGAGTAAACTTTGTGAGCGAGACTATAAGGTGTAAAGACACCGACGACGAGATCTGCCATTTGTGGGAAGGGAGGGAGGAATTACCACCTTTGCCCTCTTTAATACCCATCAAAGACCTCAGGATACCTCCCAGTGGAGAATAAAAGCAGAATTGTACCACAATAAAATTGGTCCTGGTCAAGAGTAAGGGTACCCGCTAAAGTCAAGCTCATGACGCACGTCACATGTTGTTAGTCTCAACATAGCTATTCACTTTACTCATTCAAAGATCGCTATTTTTATAAATGAGAGGATGGGTGTACTCAGAAAAAATGATTCTACGTATATATGGATAACGGAAAGATCACAAGGGAATGAAGCGCAAAAACATTATGACACAGCAAAAGGCTATAACCAGTGTCGCGATCTGTGAAATCACGTTAAATCCTTTATTCAAATTTCTTTATTCTCAAATTGTTTGCACATATGTCGTTCAAAACATTACATATAACTGAACCGCCATACATTGTAATAGTTTTTTAACTTGTTTGTTTTTACCGCCATAACTGAAGTTCGTGTTTTCTTGGTCGTTTGATTTGGTTATTGTTGCTTCTTCTTGCTCTCTTTTTCTGTGTTCTTTTCTTTGTTTTTCGTTCTTTTTTGTTTGTTTCTTTTTCACGCATGTTTTTTGCTTTGTTTTGTTTTGTTTTGTTTCATGGCTTCTTCCATCAGTGGTGTCTAGCTGTCTTTATACGTATCCCTTTATTCGATCAAATTACCCAGTCAACTCAATTTACAATGATTGTTACCTAACAAAATATTTCTCTTCAAATCGTTTCATTCTAGTAAACCTTAACCCATGCCATTGTCCACGTTACACGTAATATTTCACATAAAAAACACTTGATAAATCCGCGGATTGTTTTCCAGATATAACTGGCAAAACCAAGTATTTGGCAGCCTTCGAGCAAGTTTTCTGCGTGCAACGGGAACAGGAAATAAGGAAACTCTCCTCTACTCCCAGTTCCAAGTTTCCCTCCCCCACTCCCAAGTCCCACTCCCCGCTAGCAACAGCCAAGAGCTTGCTCATAGGTTAATTATTTGCCTAAAATAATTATATCTGATAGGAAGCGCATCTCCGTGATCTGCTAATACAACTTGTTTCAATACTGAACTTCTAAAAAAAATCTTGAAAACTGAAAATACTTGGAAAAACTATCATCGGCAAGTTGTATTTCTATATGCATCTGTTAGCGTTAGTTTCTTCGCTCTCAAATTGATCTGATCAAAACTGAACCTCTCTCTTCAGCAAATTCACGAAATTTTTCAGCATACATTTCTGATCTCACCTGCTCACGATTTATAACAAACACTGAACATTACAATCCCTTTAACACGAGTAACTGATAATACACTTTGACAGCTGTGCAATTTGCCGGTTTTGAGATTCAAGGATAAGTGACTATGAATAAAATTAAAGAATACGGATTAGAGAACGCAGAACCTAAATTGTGTACGAATGACTGCCCTTTTGTCTGGTCTCTCACCATCGATCTTTCCGGCTTGGTTGTACCTGCCAGAGGCGCAGAGCCTCCGCCGGCTGAGTTCTTAGGGTCATAGAGACGCACAAGCCCCTCTACCACAGCAAGGTGGCAGTCCAAGAGAGGGGGTCGGTTTTATTTTAGCCCAAGCTAAGTTTCTGAAGAAACCAGAGGCGGTTCATCTTGCTTAAGAAGGTAAAAGCTGTCGATGTAACCCTCTACAGGAAAAACGTTGTCTCCTTTAGCTTCTGAACCACGCCAGCAACTTTTTTCTTTTTGACAATCAAGCTGCTCTCATCCAAACCTGCATTCTGTCGACTGTAAACACGGTGGTATTGCTGCTTTACATGGTCACAGAACTCCTCCTTTAGAGAAACAGTTACAACAGACCATAGTTAGTAGAGGGAGACTGGTTAGGAAACTCGGCGACCTTCAAAGGAGCATGTCTCTGTTTACGATTTTCAGCGTCACGTGACATTGACCCTGCACAGAACATTTCAAGATGGCGTCCGTGTTGTAGCGAGATCGATCGATCCGACATTTTCGAAGTCTATTTACCGTGTTCTGAACCTTTTTCTGAGTTGCTTATGCACCAGAATCGAAAACGAGTTTGCTTATGAGTAATTCTACAGGATGCCAGGTGAAAATTGTGCAGTTTGGGGCTGCGGATCGTGCCGGAGAACGAAAGGGTTTGGCATATTCAAATTACCAGCTGCGAAGGACTCAGAGCACAAGAAGTGGAGAGAAGCGTGGCTCAGCGAGATTACGAAGACCCGTGTGAAGGATCTTGAGTTTCAGAGGTTGATAGACAACGACAGAGTGTTCACTTGCGAGAAACACTTCAAACCTGATGAGATAGAGATATGTAAGTAGCCGTAAAAGCGTAGTTTGTGAAAAGTGTTCTACGACATGGTTTCCCTTGTAGCGAGCTGTTGTCTTCGGAGGTTCTGCCTTGTAGCTTCTATTTGACAACTAGTTTATGACCTATAATTAATACTCTATGTTCAGCTATGCAGATTTTAGGATGCTTTTGATCTATGTTTGACATGACAGAAAAATTAATCACACCGTCGGCCCTGTCGTTTTGTGAACTGCACCACAGTTTCACCGTCTATTGTTTAATATGGAATCGTTGCAGTTATTTTCAAACGAGATTTTAATTAAGCTTATTCTTTTTTGAACCTTCTTTCAGTTGAATCTGCAAAGATGACCAAAAAGAAACCGAAGTTTGGGGCGCTTCCCACGCAAAACATGCCCAGGAAAAGCCACGAGACTCCCAAACCTCCTTCAAGACCAGCCAGAGAAATTGTGAAAGATCCTATTGCAGTCGACACTAGGAAATATTTCAAAAGGCTTGAAGATGTTTGCAAAAGGATTAAGTGTTTAAAGAGCATCAGTGACTGGACTGTGGAGGAGCGCAGTGACAGAATTGTTTTGCGAAAGATGAAGGGTTGTTTTCAGCTGCCATAATTTGAACTGATCATTGATGACAGTCTAGGCTACACTATTGCAGTTTATGGATGGTTCTTACCAGAAGATCACGAGCTCTATACAAGAAGTCGAAGAGAGAGACCAACCTTTTTACAAACTCACAACAATCTCTAAACATAGCCAGTGTCCTAAATTGCATAGGGTAGTGGTTTGCCCTCTTAAGGTTCAAGTTTACAATATCAACTGTAACTATAAAATACATGTGCCCAACCAGAGTCATATGACCCGGAAGAGTCCAGATTGGGATTAGGAAACTAGAACATTGAGAATCAAATATTGTCACACCTTTTTATACTAATAATAATAATAATTAATGTGTGTATATTAATTAAAAAAATATCCTTATGATTAAACAGGAAACAGTTTTAATTCACTACACTAGTTATGCCTCTCTTGAGTTTGCTCATCACAACTTCTCTTGATTTCTTTGCGAAGAGCCTTGCCTTTAGCCTGCTTTATTTTAATTTTAAAGTCTTGAATGATATCCTTTGCTAAAGAGAAAGAGCGAACCCTGATGTACAAGTTTACAATAGAGTGCAGGACATCTTTGCTAACATTCTTGGTGGGAACCAGTTCAGCATCTGAAACCATGGTTTGGTAGCTCAGTACCACATCACTATCACAGACTGACTTCTGAGCTATACCAACAATGTCCACTCTTTGCAAACTAGTTTTAAAAGTGTACTGTCTGAAATAATGTTCTGTCTTGGAGAGCACTTTTTGTGCAGGCTCTGTTATAGACCACAGACCACCACGGCTCAAACTGGAAACCAGCTTTTGCGAGTAACAGCCATCCTCTAATTTCCCTGCTTTGAGGATAGCCATTGCCTGATGGCTTTCCCTTGAAGACTTTCTTGCACACTTTTTGTGAAGATTGTGTAATACATAACCTCCCAAATACTGCAAACCAGCCTTTTCTTTCTCTGATAAGACAGTTGTGGGTGGAAGAATACTTCTGTCAGGAGATGACTTCATACGCTTACAGTGTGCTATCATGGTATCAGCCACTTTCGTTGCTAATAATGTAGCTGCATTTCGGGATAATCCTCTGAAGAAGCGTGTAGATTTTAATGGGACTTGAGCATAATATTTCCCATAAAACGTTTCAGTGTCCCCATTCTTTAAGTATCCATCATACAGTATTTTAAACACAGAAAATTCCTCAGTTTCGGTAAGCTGTATATATTCATAATGGCTAAATTCGCTTCGTAGGTTGGCGTTGAAGACTTTACTTTCTTTAACTTTTTGCGCAGCATCATTCACAATCTCGGCAAGAATGCTCGGCGTTAGAGACAATCGTTCTTGTTGATCGTTGTGCTTCGTAGTTCTGTGCCTTCGGTATCCTCCTCTGGACTTGTATTTTTTCCCGCAATCAGCGCATACAATGTCTGTCGATTGAACCTATAATTGACACGGAAACACAAAATAAATAAATAAGGATAGGAAATCGTACAACGTGTTTGGATAAGACAAGGTCGCTTGAATCTCATCGTCAAGCGTTTTGATAAGTAAGCCAACAGCTATAAAGTTCTTTACATACAACATTTATTTCCTTAAGATTCAGCTCGAGAATAATACCGTGAAGAGACAAACTTGAAATAGTTTGTTGTGGATGCACTGTTTGTTGTGTGTTTGAACGTGAGCTCGCTTGCCATTTTGCTGTGCTTCAGCCAAAACAGAAGTCAAAATGTTTTAATGTTGTACTTACATCGCTCACTGAACTTTCAAATTGCTCCTCTAAGGCTTCATCTTCTTCTAGAAGATCCAAAATGGCTTCGAAATCATCTCCAAAGAAGTAGAGAGCGTCCATATTTTCCGCCATCTTGTTTTGAGTGTGCAGGGTCGGTGTCACGTGACGGGTCAGTTCAACATCAGAGAGCCGCAATTGTTTTCTTCCTTTGAAGTTCGCCGAGTTTCCTAACCAGTCTCCCTCTACTAACTATGAACAGACGGACACAATATTAGTTACCTAATATCATATCAGTTATACATTTAGCTCTTGATGCAGTTAATTTTTGAACTTTCTATGCCACACCAGTCAGGCGCTTGGAGCTTCCCGACCTAGAAAGAAACGTAAGTGTAGAATTCTTACCCTAATCGCTGTTTGGCATAGTGCGAGGTGTCTCGCTATGATGTGTTATTACTATTTGTTAACAAAAGTTGAGATATAAGTTTCAAATCCTGCCCAGCTCTTAGCGATAAGATTACTGTGTCATTCATGCCTGGGCACTCTCGAGTCTCGACTTGTGTTGGGCGACTGACCATGACTAACCACTTAACAATAAACTTAATTATCTGACCACACCGAATAACACGGTATAGCTCCGTGGAAACTGCTAGAACATGACACCCAATAACATATCTCAAACGCTAGTCCTTAGGCCGAACTAAGATGTTTGGCACCTACAAACAGAAAGACGATTTCCTTGTCATCTTGAAACGAGTTCCGTTGTGGCTTTGGATCTGCGTTGACGTTTGTTTTTCAGTTTTGCTTTCAGCGAAGTTCACGTGCTACTTTCCGACCAATCGCATCAAAGAAGAAAGCGTCAAAAAAAGGGCCTATTTTTATTAATATTGATAGCAGTCACAATTATTCAAACTCTGTGAACGTAAACCTGTGAAAGGAAAATAAGATTATATCAAATTATTTTGAGTGTTAGCTTACCCAGCAACCCAGTTTCTTTACCCGTGAGCAGAGTTCGTCAGCTGCGGTGGTGCACAGTCTCAGTGCTTCCGGCTTCCGACGATGTTCGTCGTTCCTTAAAGCCGCAGCTACGATTTCTCCAGCGATGACAACAAGCAAAGTCAGTCTGCTCCATGGATCTGTCAGCTCATGCTCGGTTTCCTCTTCAAAATCGGCCAGAACTTGTCTAATGCTCTTACTCGGCTCGATCAACGACCCAACAGTGTTGCTGACATCGAATCCGTCCCGAACTCCCTCTGTCATAAGTATCAGCAAATAGTCAGCTACCCTCTCTACTGACTCGAAAGCATGCGGACAAAACAGCTCTGATCCTTGTTTTTTCCTCGCATAGAGATCAAGAAGAATGATCAAGTCCCTCTTGATTTCGTATTTGGTCAAAGTAATGTAAAGATCCAATCTTTGTACCTCACGCAAACATTCCTTTAGGAAACCCACGTCTTCCCACGAAATCTTCCCAGCGCTTTCCAATGATAGCAGAATATCCAAAGCCGTAGTGCCTCCCTTTGTAACAAGTCCGTGACAGTAGAAACGAAGCTCATCTTGTTGATCTTTCTTCAAATTGTGTGCAATATGAAGAATAACAGAGGCATAAGCCCGTTGAAGTTCTTCAGCAAGAGAGTTGGTTTGTGATGACATGATGGCGGTTGTCATCTGTGGCGGCAGGGACAGGTCTGTGCATATCCGACCTTTTATACTCCAGAATGTCGAATAACACAATATCAGGGCAGTGCAATGACGTTGTTGGGATTTTTTCAATAACCAAGGAAGCATGCCTTATTTGTCTTCACTGACGTGAAATGATAATTAAGAGTAAACAGTCCATTATTTCTGGCCGTTTTTGAAAAGTTACTTTAATCTCCACTGGCTGATACTAGTAAGATTAGCCGGACAGAACAACAATATACTCCGCCTTCCGTACATCAACCAGTTGTGATCATATCCCTCATACATCTGCTCACCGCTTAAGCAAACTATGCAATTATCGTAAAAGCTCTATTAAGCCCCCGGGGGTTTCTTTATTTTCAGGCCTCATTAACGGGGGGCTTATTAGAGAGAGGGGGTCTCGATAAAGAAGAAAGCTTATTTCAAATCTTAAACAAGCCGTTTTCGTCTCAAAATAGTTTTTGTACAAAACTCAAGCTATCGCAGTGAAACTTTATTACTTAATAAACAGCAGCAAACAGTATTATGTGTTTGAGTGTAGATTTGTTCAAAAACCAAACCAAATGGGCCGCATAATGTGCATTTCGCAAGAGGGAATAGGAGGGACTAATTACAAAATCTCGTGTCCCAAACGGGGGGCTTGTTAGAGAGTGGGGGGGGGGGGACTTATTGCAAAAACCGACTTCCAAAGGGGGGCCTTTTAGAGAGGGGGGTTAATAGAGACGGACGGAGTAGGACTTAATAGAGCGTTTACGGTAAGCATTGCTTAAATTTGTCTTTGTTTATACAGAGTTTTCTGCACAATAACCTCTATTGAAGCTGGTCTGTTCGTCTTAAAAGGCGACTTGCCGCTTCTCTACTGGCTTCACTTTTCAGTTTGAGTTGCAATGGCATATTTTGAGTTAAGAATGTATTGAAAGTTTTCTGCTTAGGCATTCCTTTACGTTTGATTTCCGCAACTCATTCGTCTGATGATCCTCACATGATCCTAATCTCAAATTAACTTTGCTCCTGAATTGATATTCAGGGATAGAATCGGGTTTTGAAGCTGCATAGATCAAAGAGCTTGACTACTTCAATTTTTTGTTCAGGCTTCTACATGTTCTGAGTTTGTAGTTTGAGAAACCATGGATAAAATGTGTTTTAACTGTTGTCACAATTCAAAAAGTGGATTTTCACGATTTTGAACAATGGTGGATCTGGCCTTCTTCGTTCAGTTTTATGCAGATTGCCTAACCTTCAATTCTTTATTTTAATAGCAGTGATGTAAACAGAACAAAAGATACATGTTCCAAAGGTACATTGTGATTTGCCTCCTTACATTTCCTTTCTGATAAGTCGGCAGCTCTCTTTCTCTATGCCGGTTGAACCTCAGCCTGCTTCATGCACCATTGTATAAGCAGTATAAGTAATAAGGACAAGTGCAGTTAACATACAAATGCCCACCTGTTCCTGGCTTACCTCAAACTAAAAGGACGTATAGACCGTACGGTGGCAAATAAAAGTCAAAATATGCAATAGCTACGTGACATGCGCGCTGCTTGTGCATGGAGGAAATCTTACTCTTTTCCAGAGGGTGGTAAAGGGTATTTTCGTGAGCCGTGAATTGCCTTTTTAATTTCCCGTCTGAACTGTGAAACGGCCGTTTTTTTCCTCGTGAAATGTGATTGTGGTAATAACCGTGATCCGTGATTTTTGATTATAATTGTCCGTCAAATGAGAATCGGGTGTTTAATTGACTGTGAACTGTGATTTCGTTTCATGTTTCTTTAATTTTGAGAGAAATTATAACAATAGATGCCATATGGTGTAGAACAAACTATACTGCGTTCCATTGCAATCTGAAACGTTCTTGACCCTAGGCCGTGATTGCCATGGAAACCTGTCTGGGATAGCTTTGCTCATCAATGGAAACAACCTCTGAAGGTCGCGAGATTCTACCAAACGTAACTGTTTTGATGAGTTATAAAGTAAACACCCGCATATAAGAACACACGATTTCGCGGTTCAGGCTGATTGAGTTCTTATTTATCGGGTGCTTAGTGACAAATCAGCCTCAAAATGTTCTTAAAATGTTCTTAAAGTTTTATTTCGTAATACTATCCAAAACATCTTGCTAGAGGTATAATTAGCATATTTTAGGATTATAAAGTAGATAATTTTTGTAGAAAAAAAGTACTCAATAACAAAACAAGACAGCTTGACAGCTGATAGAGTTATGTAGTTATCTGACAGCAAACATAAACTTGCATGTTTTGTAATTATGACACTTTTTCCATTTTATAAGGACATGTTACAATTTTCAGGCTGATCTTGTTCTTATAAAAATGGGGCTTTATTGGCAAAATTTCAGCCTGGTGTTCTTTATCCATTTGTTCTTATATGCGGGTGTTTACTGTATGGCAGACAGTAACAAGAAATCCTTAATCCACAAGGAGAAGGCCTGTTTTCCAATGTTTGCCACGTTAAATCATGAGCCCCAAAATTAAACAATAACTGCAAGCACATTCTTACCTTATATCCTGTGTGCATTTGTTTGTTTGTGGTTGTTTTTTCGCTGTTCACACCCTAATTTAAGCTTGCATTGTACTGTAAACATTTAGTAAAAAAAACATGTTCTTTCACCAATCTCGTTACAATCCCTGATGAAGTCTATGTGATCAGAGGAAACCAGTGGAATAGCAAAGATGTTAACAAAAGCTGTGGCTGTGTACTGTTCACTAGTTTTTTTTTAAAAAACACATCAGACAAGGGAGTGCTTTGACTGTAGTTCTTCTTCTGACCAAAGTGAGGGATTGTATGTTTTATCATGTGGGAGGGTGGGCTGGAGTAATTTGGGGAGGGTCACCGAAAAATAAATCATCCTTAGGGGGAGGGTCATCCATTTATCAAACAGCATTTTTACTCTGGGGCAAAAGGAAACTTACAACGTTTATTATTATTATTATTTTTTTTGGGGGGGGGGGGGGGGGGGCTGGCCTCCTTTTTACTCTGACTATCTGTGAAGGGCCATGCTTTATTTTCAAGACATAAGTGTAGGGGTAAGGGTATCCTATTTAACTATTGCATAGTTACTCCAGCCCACCTCCACGCCACCCCTCCCCCCCCCCCCCCGCCAAATTACGTACACTCCCTAACAAAATCGCTTTTTTTTATTCTCGTGAAACGTGAAGTCCCCATTTTACTGTCCGTGAAATGTGAAACAGCCGTTTTATTTCCCGTGAAATGTGATCAAGACCCCCCCTTTACCACCCTTTTTCCAGTCACTGAGACTATGGAGAGCAAACCGGGAACGCATACGCTGAGGCCAAGATTAAACTGTTTCTTGCCACGAAACGCCAAACTATTAAGGCATACACAGACATCTGAAATCACGTCAACTCCTTTTTATTCAAATTACTGCATGGTTCAATGTTTGAACATACAAATTAAGTCAATCCGTTTTGTTTAACTTAATTGTCTGTCACGCCATTACATGCATGTAACTGAACCGCCATAGGTTGTAATATTTATATCTGTGTTTTCTTCTTTGTTCTGGAAGCTTTCGCCGCCGTAAGTTTATTTCTGGTTTCTTGTTGTCTTTTTGTCATTGTTTCTTGAGGTGTTTTTTTTTTTCTTTTGATAACTTGTTTTTCGATGTTTTATTTTATTCTTACTTGTATGAAAGTCGTTTTTCCAACAATGGAATCTGTCTTTATGTTAATAGTATCATCTTAAGATACTTGTTTAGTATCTCGTACTATTCTCTGTACTTTTGAATGGTTCTGAATGTTTGTCTTCAAATTATGTCCCGTCTATGAAACGCCTTATTAAAAGTGTACCTATGTGAGCGTTTAACCATAACACTGTCACTTATCAAAACTGAAGCTCTCTCTCTCTCTCTCTCTCTCTCTCTCTCTCTGCCTAACTGAACATCTCTCTTAATCAAACCGCACCTCTTTTATCGTCTAACTACTATGTAAATCTCAATATAGTATTATCAAAATCTGACCATTTACCTTCCAGTAAATGAAATAGATTATTTAACGGTAGCCATGATTTCTTTCTCATTACAGTGTTATCAAAATCTGACCAAATATTTTCAATGAAATCCATTATTCAACTGTAGCTCGGTATCATCGACCATCGTATCATTTAACCACGATCTCATTTAATATCGAATGACCCTAGACTGCGAGTAGTCTCTAATTTCAGCGATGGATTGTGGGGCGAACGAAAGACACGTGCGCGCGCGAAGCTGCGAGGAAGACGCAACGCGAAGGGAGCGCCCCCGCGTCGCGTATCCTCCCAACTTCGCGCGCGCACTTGTCTTTCGCCCGCCCCACAATCCATCGCCGAAATTAGAGACTACTCGCGGTCTAGAATGACCCTAAAGCACCTTGAATCCAGCCTTCCAGGGTGAATATCCATCCAACATCGTTTTTCGAACGTGATTTGGCAAAACAAGCGTAGAAAAACTAGCACTATTTCATAGAGCGTAGCTTAATCTAACGTTCGATAAGAACGTTTCCCAATGACGAACACACTATCCTCCCTACAGGCTTTACTGTCACAGCATCAAGCATTCACAATCTTGAAGTTCGGAAGCCCCGTCCCCCACTGCCGGTCAGCAACTGAAGATGATAGTAGTACTGGTCTGGATAGGCTTCAATGAGCCGGTAGCATGCAGCTTGTTTTGGCCTTCAGCGTTTATAGACTTTATATGCACCGTTATGTAATTTATCAGTAGATGTTCCTGAAGTTAATATAGAAATGAGCCCCTATCCCTGGCTTACGTGAAACTTAAAACATGTGCAATCCGTCAGTAAGCGTATAAAAACTCCCAAAACACCATGACTATGCAACATGGGGTCTACGTACTTACTGAACGGATTGTTCCTTTCCCATTCACGAGAATTAAGCTGTTGTGAGACCTCAGGATACATCCTAATGGGGAACAATAGCAGAACTTTGCAACAATAAAAGCAGTCCTGGTCAAGAGTAAGGGTACCCGCTAAAGTCAAGCTCATGACGCACATCATATTTTGTTAGTCTCACTGAAAAGATTTGCAATGAATCCATTCACAAGTAGCTGTATTTAGAGCTAAAATGAGGTGATTGGTGTTTTCAGAAAATGATTCTACTAGATATGAATGAGGGAAAGATCACAAGGGAATGACGCGTAGAAACAAGTACATAACGCAGGGCTTTAACCAGTAAACCGTACAGAGACCTGAAATCACCTTTAATCCTTTATTCCAAGTTATATATTTATTACAATGTTTGTACCTTATGTCTGTCAAGACATTACATATAACTGAACCCCCATAGATTGGAACAGTTACTTGGATTTGTTTGTTTTGCCGCCTTAACTGAAGTTTGTGTTTTTCTTACTCTTTTGGTTTGGTTGTTATTGCCTCTTCTTGTTTGTTTGTTTTTTGTTTTTGTTTTGTTTTGTTTTGTTTTTTTCTGTTTTTTTTTTTATCATTATTATCATTATTCAATTTTTTTTGGTTCTTTTTTTGTTGGTTCTTTTTTTTTTTCTCTTTTTCCGTTTCACTTGTTCCATCAGTGGTGACTGTCTTTGTGCTCAACAAATAACAAATAAAGCAACAAATAAATAAAACAGCCTAAAGCTTAAAGCTTAAAGAATACGGATTAAAGAACACAAAATCTTGTGTAGGAATGACTGCCCTTTTGTCTGGTCTCTTACCATCGATCTTTCCGGCTTGGTTATACCTACCAGAAGCGCAGAGCCTCTGCCGGCTGAGTTCTCAGGATCAAAGAGACGCACAAGCCCCTCCACCACGGCAAGGTGGCAGTCCAAGAGAGGGTACTCCCCGTCATAAAACCCAGTTACTGTCTTTATCTCTACATTATATTGACGATTACAACCTTAATACCTTAATAGGTATACGTATTAGTCCAAGTTTCTGGGGAAGACAAGGTTAACAAGGAGATAATTAAAGGGTAATTCAGAACGAGCTAGAAATATTGCAACGCAATAAGTGCTGTATTTTCAATAACGCAGAAAACAGTTTCAGAATTTGTCCAAAGATTAAAAAGATGGCTGCATCAGGTTTTTTTGGAAACTTGGACTTAATACGTGTACTTAAGAAGGCTGAGATTGTCTACGTAATCATCTATCTGAAAAACGTTGTCTCCTTCAGCTTCTGAACCACGCCAGCTATTTTCACTTTGACAATCAAGCTGCTCTCATCCAAAACTGCATTCTGTTTGTGGTTGACGCGAATGTATTGCTCCTTTACATGATCGCAGAACTCTTCCTGAAATGAAATAGATCCAGAAGTCCAAAAGAGGCCATGCCAGTAACACTTAGCCGCCTGGCACAGCTGATTAAATTTTCATTTAATTCCACCCGAGCTAGCAGACAAGCATAAGGCAGAATTCCTATTTCAATCATATCCCGGTTCGGTATAGTGCGAAGTTACTCGTTAAGAAGGGCTGTGGCAGCTTCGTTTTCTTTAAAATTTTTAGCTCCATTTGTCAACAAATCAGATTGAAATTTTCTGTTCTACATTCTGCTCAACACAACGGTAAGGTTATTTACGCTTTGGCACTCTGGACACGAGTGATTAATCTCGTGGACCTCAATTAACACAGAATGACGCTGCAGAAACTCCTGGTCAGGAGCATTATATCCAATAACATACTTAAAAGGCTTGGGCTCTGGGCCGAACTAGCTAAGACAGATGTCTGCCGCGTACAAATAACCACCAAAAGAAAATTTCTTTCTAATGCTTAAATCACCTTCCGCAGTGCCTTTGGATCTCCTTTCACTTTCGCGCATCAAAGAAGGAAGGGTCAAAACAAAGGGCCTATTTTTAGGAATATTGAAAGCATTCACGATTCACTGAAACGCTGATGCGTACGTACATATTAAGCCTATGAAAGAGAAGTAAACTTATGTCAAATTACTTTGAGTGTTAGCTTACCCAGCAACCCAGTTTCTTCATCCGTGAGCAAAGTTCGTCAGCCGCGATGGTGCACAGTCTCAGCGCTTCCGGCTTCCGACGATGTTCGTCGTTCCTTAAAGTTGCAGCTACAATTTCCCCAGCGATGACAACAAGCAAAGTCAGTCTGCTCCATGGATCCGTCAGCTCACGCTCGCTTTCCACTTCAAAATCGGCCAGAACTTGTCTAATGCTCTTACTCGGCTCGATCAACGACCCAACAGTGTTGCTGACATCGAATCCATCCTGAACTACCTCTGTCATGAGTATCAGCAAATAGTCAGCTACCCTTTCCACCGACTCGAAGGCATGCGAACATAACAGCTTTGATCCTTGTTTTTTCTTCGCATAGAGATCAAGAAGAAAGATGAAGTCCCTCTTGATTTCGTATCTGGTCAAAGTTTCGCGAAGATCCAATCTTTGTACCTCATCCAGACATTCCTTTAGGAAACCCACGTCCTCCAACGAAATCTTCCCAACGTTTCTCAATGAGCGCAGAATACTCAAGGCCCCAGCGTCTCCGTTCTCAATGAATCTCCCACAGTAGAAACGAAGCTCATCCTGCTGATCTTCCTTCAAATTGCGCGCAATGTGAAGAAGAACAGAATCAAAAGCCCGTTGAAGTTTGTCGGTAAGAGAGTCTATCGACATGTTGGCGGTTGCTCTATGGCGGCATCACAAAACAGATCTATGCATACCCAACCTTTTATACTCCAGAATGTCCAATAACGCCATATTAGGGCAGTTCAATGAGGCAATTATGAATTTTTTGCGATAACCAAGGCAACGTGCCTTATTTGTCTTCACTGACAAACATTTTGATATTAAGGTGGCTGGTACCAGTTTTCTGCTTTTTCACGACGTAAACTTTGAGAGAAAAGAACACAAAGGCAAACCGAGGCCGAAAGAAAACTTTTGCAAGATTAAATTATACATTTAGTTGTTGACCATACATAACTATTATCACGTCGTCAGCTGTTACCATGGCAACGGTACTTGAGGGTTATTCAGTGCCGCATTTCAACTTCTGGCAATTATAATTTGAAAACTAACTCGGTGACCCCGTATTTTTTTCACGTGATTACTTTTGCCATTTGAAAAGGAAACTGGAAAATGTTCTTAAAAAATTTCTATCAAGCGGATGTCTTATAAACGCGAGAAAAGGCAATTTATGAGTAGTGTAAAATTTCTCTGACAGAATTTTCTTGAATTTTGTGTGACGCGTTTCCTCTTTATAAGACAAAAATAGTGAAACAATAAAAAAGGGGGTCACCGCGCTCGCTTTCTTGCAAAAACCTTCGTGAGTTGAGCGATTTCTACGCGTGTTTTCGCGCATTTCAAAATCTGGATTTTAAAAGATCGACATTTGCTCATGCGCTTTGCTGACTGCCGCTAACCATCACGCATAAAAGCGCGGGCACCTTGTTCGCAGTCCACGCGCCGAGTAGATTTCAGTACGGTGAATTTTAATAGTCCACAGTTGTTGTTTTTACTGCAGTTTGGCCAAACGTTTGGGCTCACTTAAAAGAATTTCTCCACAACCTGTGACATGACTAATTAAGCATGTTTATGTTAAATAACACGAAGCGAAAGCGTAGAATTGACTAAATTGCTCGCAAAACACATGTCAACTGCATGCAATTCAGCTGACTGACAAGAGTACAGATGTGATTCGCTACAAACAACAGGAGGCGGTGAGGCATAGAAATAACAGAATATTGAGATGTATTACCTGTAAGTAAAATTGAAGTGGTATCCCACTTTTGCAGTTTTACAATTACTTTCCGGCCCCTTATCCTCACGGTTCCCGACACGATCGATCGCAGTAGAGGTGGAAATTTTCTCTTTGGAACTTTAATATGCATTATCAATCTCCGGAAAAAAAATTTCTTACGTAAATCGAATTAACTTAAGTCGACCGAGTACATACGACCTCAGATAAACGCGAATTTCTTTTTGAACAGGACAAACGTAGCCTTGCTCGAAGAAAGCCTCGCGCCGCCATCTTTGTTTTTGTTTTTCACGTTCTTCAAATCTCGCGCTTATAAAGTGTGACGCGCGCGCTACTGGCCAGACTGTCCACGCGAGGGAAACTGATACCAGCCACCTTAAGAATGTATTTAACGTTTACTGCTTAAGCATTCCTTTAAGTTTGATTTGCGCATCCCAGTCACTCCCATCCACCTCCCACCCTTCCCCACCCCCACCCCCCTTTCAGGGCTTATATCTCCTCGCGAGTGAAGTGATTTGATGATCCTGATCTCAAATTACCTTTGCTCCTGAATTCAAGGGTTGAATTGGTTTTGAAGCTGTATAGATCATAGAGGTTGACTATATCAGAGTTCCAGGCTTCTAGATATTCCGAGTTTGTAGTTTGAGAAGCCATGGATAAAATCTATTTTAACTGTTGTCAGTTGCCACCATTATGCAATGCCGGGCTTGGCAATTCTTCGTCCAGTTTTATTTTTATTTTAAAAACAGTGATGTAAACAGAACAGAAGATACATGTTCCCAATCGATTGCAGTTTGCCTTCTTACATTTTCTTACTGATAAGTCGGCAGCTCTCTTTCTCTATGTTGAACCTCAGCCCACTTTATGCACCATTGTACAAATACTCACCAGGCCCCGGTTCATGGAAAGCCGATTAAAGTAACCCCCGATTAGGGCTTAATCCACGCTTAAAATTCTTATCCTCAGGATAACTAACCGGAGGATAAAAAGGCGTTCCTCAAAACAGATTTATCCATCGATTAACTATCCCTCGATTAAACTCGGAATAAACTAGTCAGACCGGTTATCCTCAAGCAAACGCGCGCGAAAATGACGATGCGCGGGGAAAATCCGAAGCGAACATGTGCACGAACTTGAAACGTTTAGTTGTTTTCTGATTCACGGAAAGAACGGCGTCATAAATTCTATTAATCATACCTTCTTATTTTGTCATAGTTTAAGAAAAAAGGTACATTTTTGAACCAAAAAAACTCTTACAATATTGTTAAAAGGAAACGGAATGGAAATAATTATTCATTGCAAGGCGGCGTTGGTAGTCAAGGAAAATAACCTCTGTATAAAGCGAAAAATTAGCTTGTAAGCCGAATTGGCTGGAATTGGTGAGTTTAGATCTTCTTGATTCTTTAAGTGTCGAATTCTAGCTACAAAAGCATTGTTTGAATCTGTATAATTATTAAAGCTGTACATTTTGAAACAGCGTTATTAATATAAATCGGTTGAATACGTAGAGATAAAATAAAATTTTCTTTTTGAAAACAATAAAGTGATGTTAAGTTTAGTTTAGAAAAAATGGCTTTTTATTACCTTTTAACTTCTTTCTAATGCAGTTTGTTGCAAGAATTTTATTTGATTAAAAAAATTGTATTCCTCAAACAGCAGAAACGTTATGTCGAAGGGTAAAGGAAAACATTTACACAAATGCAAGTGATAAAAAAATATTTTAGTCGTTGCGTGTTGTTTTTCTCTCGCGTTCAGCATAACTAAAATTAAAGCTTTAACTTTCTGGAGCTTATGCTTATTTTCTGCTTCGTGAAGCCTCTGCTAGAATAGAATTGCTATTTATTTTTAAGCTCTTACCGTTTAAAAGAGTTTGTTGACGATGTTGCTGCGAATGTTTAAGCTTACAAATAACTTATCAATTTTGAGAAAGAAAAATGAAAGATTTGCATGTTTTGCCCGCCTTGGTTCGCCATCGTTCACTTTAGAGGACTGTTTTCTACCGAAAATTCGATTTACACTCTCCTGAATTTGAATGGACAGAAAGCTTTTGGTCTTTAAAGTCTCCAAGACACATTATTTGTGGTATAAGTTGTTTTTCCTTAATTCCTGCACCAAATTCACGAACGGTTTATTCCTCCATTTTGTTTGTTTTGAAAAATTTTGTTCCGCGGTTAGTGAGTTAATCCACCTCGCTAGGTGTGTTAAATTTAACCGTTGTTTTATCCTAAGGATAGTGCTAATCGTGCTTTGTGGAACAGAATCTAACCGAAGGATAAATTTTATTCCTCGATTAGCGGGATTTATCCGTCGATTAACACTAATCGGCTTTCCAGGAACCGGGGCCAGGTGTTCAGTTAACATACAAATGCCCACCTATTCCTGGCTTACCTCCAACTAAGAGCACGCATAGCCGGACCATAAGATGCAGACTCGTACCCAGTCGCTATTTACGTGTTTTATGGGGAGAGAAGATTGGATACAAGTATGGATTGAGGCGCGCGGGGTGTCGTGGGAAGAGGCGAAGGAAAAATAGTTTCGCCTCTTCCCACGACACCCCGCGCGCCTCAATGCATCCTCGTATCCAATCTTCTCTCCCCATAAAACACGTAAATAGCGACTGGGTACGAGTCTGCATAAGATGGCAAAAAAAAAAAAAAAACTCAAAATATGTAATGGCTATCTTATGACATGCGCGCTGCTTATGCATGGAGGAAATCTTACTCTTTTCCAGTCACCGAGACTGAGGTGAGTAAACTCGAGGTGTAGTACACTGGGGCCAAGATAACCTGCGATCAGGCGTTCTCTTTTTCTTTGGTACTAGGGGGGGAGGGGGAGGGGACGCGTACCTTTTTCTCCACCCTCCCCCGGTACAAAAGAAAAAGAGAACGCCTGATTGTAGGTCAGGGCCAAGGTTAAACTGTTTTTGGCGAAACTGCAAACTATTTACCCATACACAGACACCTGAAATTACGTCAAATCCTTTTTATTCAAAGTCCTGCATGGTTCAATGTTTGAACATACAAATATAAGTCAATCCGGTTTTTTTTTTTATTATTATTTAATTGCCATAGGTTGTAATATTTATATCTGTATTTGCTTCTTTGTTCTTGAAGCTTATTTTTTCTTACTTGTTGTCGTTTGGTCATTGTTCCTTCTGGTGCCTTTTTTCTTTGGTAAATTCTTTTGCGATTTTTTTGTTATATTCTTACTTGTATGAAAGTTATTTTTCGACCAATGTAAACCGACTCAGTTACGTGTCAATTTTAATATTCTCTTTACGTTTGAATGGTTCTGAATGCTTGTTTTCAATTTATATCGCGTCTATGAAACGTCTTATAGAAAGCGTCCTTACGTGAGATAGATAAAGCCTTCAATGAAACAGATTATGCAAAGTGTGCCTCCGTAATCGCCTAACCACGATTTCTCACAACGTATACCATCGACCAACGTATCATCCAACCACGATGTAAATGTCAATATAGTATTTCTCAAAAACTGCCAATTTAGCTTCAATGAAAAAGATCATGTAAAGTGTGCCTCTGCAATCGCCTAACCACGATTTCTCACAACGTATATTATCGACCAACGTATCATCCAACCACGATGTAAATGTCAATATAGTATTCTCAAAAACTGCCAATTTTGCTTCAATAAAACAGATTATGCAAAGTGTGCCTCCATAATCGCCTAACCACGATTTCTCACAACGTATATCATCGACCAATGTATCATCCAACCACGATGTAAATGTCAATATAGTATTTCTCAAGAACTGCCAATTTAGCTTCAATGAAATAGATCATGCAAAGTGTGTCTCTGCAATCGCCTAACCACGATTTCTCATAAGGTATATCATCGACCAACGTATCATCTAACCACGATGTAAATGTCAATATAGTATTTCTCAAAAACTGCCAATTTTGCTTCAATGAAATAGATTATGCAAAGTGTGCCTCCATAATCGCCTAACCACGATTTCTCACAACGTATATCATCGACCAATGTATCATCCAACCACGATGTAAATGTCAATATAGTATTCTCAAAAACTGCCAATTTTGCTTCAATGAAATAGATCATGCAAAGTGTGCCTCTGCAATCGCCTAACCACGATTTCTCACAACGTATATCATCGACCAACGTATCATCCAACCGCGATGTAAATGTCAATATAGTATTTCTCAAAAACTGCCAATTTAGCTTACTAAAACTGAAAATAGTTGCCTTCAATAAAAGTCAACCTTGTCAGTTCAACTGTTTCTCAGTATGTATAGCAATCGAAAGTACGTATGTCATTAAGAAAACTTTCACCGACAAAAAATTAAGTAACACGAAATTAAAATTACAGAACCGTTTCTTTGAGAGTCTGTCTACGGGAAGAGAAAAACGCTGTGCTCTCGAGCTGTTGAACAACTTCAGCTATGACTTTGTCCTGAACGCAAAACCCAGTTACATCACATCCTGAACCTTGTTGATGGTAAACTGCACGGAATCGTTCCTCTACGTGGTTAAAGAATTTTTCCTGGAAGGAAAACACAAAATGTTAAATTGTTCTCCTTTCACATTCAGCGACCAGTTGATCGCTAATATCATAAGTTAATTGTAAACAAACCTTATAAGCACTATATACACACACTTTCTTATATTTCCATCGATGTCAGTAACGCCGGTTCGCTGTTGTTGGGGGGCATATCGGCTACCTTAAAATTGAACGGATCGAAATCTGTTTAAAATAAGTGTTCACTTAGATAGCCAGACTAGAAATCGAGGGCGCACTTAAATATTTCAGTAGACCTAATTTTCAGATCGAAGAGGAGGAGAAAGAAGTTGTCTGCTTGATATGTAGAAATTCAGTCAATTTGTACCAAACAATGTTCTTGTACGAGGCCTTTCACTGGATAGCAATGAACTCGCCAGAGCAAACTTATTTCTGCTTCTGTTTGTAGAAATATTTATCTCCAATTCATTCTTTTTTTGTTTTGTTCGAAAGGAATTTCACCATATTGATTTCATAACAAACTTTTGATGTTATGGTTGAATGACGAATAAATCTATGGATGGAATATATATCCGTTCTGAAATATCCCCACCAAGAATGCAAAAGTACGCTTTTAGTACCAGTCAGCTCAGTCTAGAACGGAGCTTTCAGTCTTAATCAAGGTTATAAACCCAAGCACAACTTTCGAGCGATCATTTGGTTTTGTTTTCGTTTTCATATTAAAGGACACAACATTGTTTAGTCTTGGTCGGCAAACGCATCAAAGAAATGGCGTATAGCGAGTTAAGGATATTAGATATATTTGTGATTCCAATTCTCTCATTTGTACGGTAAATATTAATGCAGAAAGCTTAGATTAGCTTACCCATCTTCCCGGTAGTCTCATCAGCCGAGAGCAGAGCTCTTCAGCTGCTCCGAGCCACAACTTCTTGGCTTCCGGCTTGCGACGATCTCTTCTTCATTGATCAAAGCTTCGGCAACAATTTCTCCAGCGATATACCAGGAAAGTCAGTTCACTCCATGTATCCCACGATTTACGTTTAAATGCCTTCTCAAAATCGATAAGGACTTTTCGTACAGTCTTCCTTGATTCTATCAAAGATGTTAGTTGCTGTTTATCAAACGTATCCTCTGCGAACTCTGTCGTAATTTTCACCAAATATCCAGCTAAGGATTCCACTGAAGGAAGGGGGCAACTCGGCTCCAACCCTTGCCTCATATTGGCATAGAAGTAAAGTAGCACTGTCAGATCCCTCTTTATTTCGAATTCGGTTAATCTCGTTTCAATATCGTCTCTGTGTATCACAGTCAAAGCTCTCTTGAGAGAACGCACGTCTAGCCGTGAAATGATCCCTGAATTTTCCAGTGAGCGGATAAGATCTAACGTACTACAAACGTCTCGTGAAATACATCCCTTAAAATAAAATCGAAGCTCTTCCCGCTGATCTTTCACCAAATCGTGAACGATGCGAAGCAGAACAGCGTTGTAAGCCTCTTGAATTTCGTCAGTTAGATTTAAGCTTTTTGTTGACTGTTTTGACATGAGTCACTGACTCCAGGCGGAAAGGGCTGGAAATGTTTATACCCGACCTTTTATAATCCAGACCGCACCGCACAGAATATTATAAACAACACCATAATAGGGCAGTTCAATGACGTTATAAAGGTTTTCGACAATAACCAAGGCAACATGTGTTATTAATCTTGTATGAGCTTAACTGGGGCTCAGCTGATACAGCAAACATTTTCTCTTCAATTTCCAGCATTTAATGAAATTCTATTTTTACATAGACGGACTGATGCCTTTCTCAGACTGATTGGGGATCGTTGGCTTTCGGGTACTGCAGACCAGTTCACTTATTTAGGTCATTCGTGTACCTTGTTCGCATTTTGTTTAATTAAACAGAGTTTTAATAAAAAAAATTGAATTAAAACAAGAAGCTAAAACTAGAAAAATATTACCGATATGGTTAAAAACTTTAAATTCATATAAACTACAATTAAAACAAGAAGCTAAAACTACAAAATTATTATCGATAGGGTTAATTAAAAAATCTGGCAAACATGTTTCGCTTAAAAGTAGCAACATTCGGTGCCTTTCTGGTCTCTCTGCCTAATATATTTCAGTCTTTCAGAGAGTGATGATAAACTCTCTGCTTTCCCCAATTTCTAATAACACGGGGTAGTCTGAGCATGTCTTCCTTCCTTGTATGTCTACATGTATCCGTTGTATGGGGAATTGTTCCTTTTGCATGTATGCGGCTTAAGGAGGGGCACGAGTAAGCCATGTTTAATTGGAATTTTATCAATTTGTAAGTTTGTCTTATATATAGTACTTTTTTACCTTAGGTATATTTTCTCTTGGATAGACTTTAATCTTTGTAGGACCTTTCTGAGAACCACGTCAAGTGATGAAAGTTTTATTTCTAATAAAAAAAAATTATTATTATTATTATTATTATTATTATTATTATTATTATTATTATTATTAGGGGTGCCAGACTAAAGTTTGTTAAAAAGTAGTACACCAAAAGAAAGGCTATATTTGAACCTGAAATACTTATTTAATTAAAAGCCAAAAGCTAGAGTGATTGGAGTGAAGGTCCAAGATTGTTGTTTTTCAAACTTCAATGGAACATTTCTGACCGACACCTCACCCCTTCTTCTCTGAAAAGTGACACTTTGAAGGCTGAACTCAGTAGAAAGATCAACCTATGGATTTTCCTCCTTGAAATAAATGAAAGCAACCCATGTTCGACGATCTGTTGTTTTCAGTTCACTGGCTAATTTTAGCTTCCTCGTGTTATTTTCAATTCATTCTATTTACCAAGTCATTTATATGCAAATTATCAGTTGACAAAGACAGCTAGACGTTTTGTTAAAAAAACAAAAAACAAAAAAAACAAAAAAACAACAACAACAACAACAACCGCCTAGATGAGTGTAAATAAGTTTGATTTGATACTACAATAGTATAACAATGTTCATACTACAATAATGAATTAGCAATTACGTTAATTTTAATTTTAAATGTTAAAGTAAATTTGTAACGGCATGATTAGTTATAAGTACTATTTAATCCTATTGATGCCATGTTATAGTTATACTGCACGGCTCCCCGGGAGAGCACTTTAAAAGAGAAGAGGACTTCCTGAATAAATAAAAGTTGTTGTTAAGATACTAGATAAATGAGACAGCGACACTATATAAGGAGAAAACCGTACTTGATGGAGCTATGTCACGAGTTTTTAATATTACTTTGCAAGGCTGAAAGATATATTGGAAGCAAAGTAAACCGAAATACAGTGGTTCAGTTTGTTTAAAATTACTTTACGACTTAACAAGGAAGTTAGAATTAGTTCCCTCTACAAGAAGGTATTTTCTCTGACCGTTGCTTTCGAAACGTTACGTTTTTCGTCAGTTATCCAAGACTTTGGCATCCTGGTTTTCAGAAGATCCGAACTTAGGCGTTGAGGCAAAAAAGCTGCTTTTCTTGAACCGACTGAAGCCCTCCTGATATTTTCCTCTTTAAGTTTAAAACGTCAGCTGCGTCAGCAGCCAGCACTGAGTAGATCAGGTTATAGCGTTTTTCAACAAAGCTGGAGAAATCTTCCTAAAAATATGAAGGATTTTTCAATGTTAAACATGTGTATTGCACAACATTTAAGCAACCAAACAGACCATTTAGTTATCCACTGACGTCTACATGCATGCTTTAATCTTACCACTTAATGAAATTTAAGTTTGTACTTCAGTCGAATTTATCTGCTAGTCTTTTATAAATGCCAAAGACTGTTAGCCAAGGGGGTGTGACGACCACTGGTATCATTATACCACGTGGGTTATCCACAGCTATGATGACTTGATAAACCATGTGGTTTAAAATATTTAGTTTACTTAAGACCTTCATTTGTTTAATGACGTTCCTTGAAACGCTTGGCCTGGCAACTCAGCAAAGCAACTTTAAGGTAATGGCCAACCTAAATTGTTTACTCGTACAAGAGGTACTTGGAAGTAAGTACTATGTTTATTACATTGTCAACAGTTCATGTTTAGATATTTATTCAGGCCACGGCAATAAACTGTAATAAACGTGTTTCTGGTATCTGGTTTAAAATAGCTTACGTCAGTTTGAATACACTCAGTGTTATCTGATTCCTGAAGCTATGAGTACACAAACTTTCGCTTTCTTTAAAGATAATGCGTACATGTTGTGCATAATGCGCGCGTTTTTATTCGTTTCTCAACAATAAAAATAGCTAGGTCTTATATAATAATAATATTTATTTATATGGCGCAAATTCAATTATACAATTTTCAAATGTGCCTCACATATATGAAATCAAATCAACTCCAAATAAATCAAATCAAATCAAATGTTGGTTTTTGTGGAGAGGGGAAAACCGGAGTACCCGGAGAAATTCCTCTCGGAGCAGAGTAGAGAACCAACAAACTCAGCCCACTTATGACGCCGAGTCCGGGAATCGAACCCGGGCCACATTGATGGAAGGCGAGCGCTCTCACCACTGCGCCAGCCCTGCTCCCCTAAACTAACAGTACTTCGTCGATTGAAGCATGTTACGACTAGAGTTATTGCTATTATTTGACATTAAATGAACTATACAGCCAAAAAATTCATAAAAGCATTTCTAATCATTAGCTTACCCAACTTCCCAGTTTTATCATCCTTGAAGACAGCTTATCAGCCATGGTGAAACATATCTTCAATACCTCCTCTTTCGGCTGTTGTTCTTCTCTTTGTTCGTCTTTCGCCAAAGCTGTAGCTAAGTAACATCTCTCCCGCAATGACAATCAACAAAGTCAGTTTACTTTTTTTTATTACTTTTTCGATTTCCTCTTCAAAATTGGACAATGCGTTTTGGGTTTCTAATCTTGACTGCATTAATGACCCAACCGCGTTGCTGAGTTCGCCGACGCTGTCTTGAACTGCGTCGGCCACAACGAGGACCAAATATCTAGCGACCTTTTGTACTGGCTCGAAGGCTTGGAGGCAAAACAATTCCGAGGATTTCCTCCTTCTAGCATAGCTATTCAGAAGAAGGATCCCATCTCTGTTGACTTCGTATGCGGTCAAGGTTTGGACGAGATCCCATCGTTGGATTACACGGAGACCGTCTTTGAGAAGACATAAGTCCTTCCATGAAATCTTCTCACCGTTTTGCAATGAGCGCAGAATGTTCAAAGCCCCTGTGTCTGCCGTTGGAATGATAACATCAGAGTAGTAGAACCGAAGTTCTTCTTTCTGGTCATTCCCCAATCTGTGGACAATATCAAGGAGAACAGCTTTGTAAAGCCTTTGAAGTTCTTCAAACAGTTGACCTAAAGCTTGAGATGCCATGCCATGGCGAGTTTTCAAAAAGGCTGAAACCACTTTGCATCAGGGTTGGAAGTTCTGTGGCCTTGAATATTAAACATTACCAAAATTGGGCAACGCTTTGACTTTTTTTTCAGACAATTATAACGCCAGCATTTTAATTTTTCGTATCGCAAATTGCGGTACTATTATAAGGTCAATCAAACTCGAGGAGACCATTTCTTTTCGTCTCATTTCAATAATCAATCAGATAGAGATCAGACAGGAATACGTGCAGCTCTCACATTGCCGAGTACCGATGTCAGGGTCTCTCTTCATATGTTGACTCTCAGTTCAAGACCTCCTTGCAAAACCAAACAAAAATTCCGTTGCAAAACGTTAGTCATAAAATAGTACAATTTGTCTCGGTCGATAGGCGTTGCCACTCTGCAGCATGGTTTATTTACCACACACGCTCTCCTTCCCGCAACTCAGCTTCATTTGTATGTGATCCGCACAGAATGTGTCCCATTTTCCAATTTAGTAACTGAAAGTTGAGGTGTTAACCGGCCTGAGAGCACCGGTGTGTCCTAAATGAAATATTGAGACGTCCGGTCCCGGCATTGGGGTAAATTGTATCCAGGCCTGATATGCCTTGTTATTTTGCACAAAATTCGCTGGTTTGAGAAATTGCCTAAAGCTCAACAACGCGGATCACCCTGTTCTCACTATATAAGTCCTTTTTTATTCCCCTCTTCAAGCCAAAACGACAACAATCCGCTGCATAGCCGCTTGAAAAAATGTAATGAGAAAAAAACAATCCCTACTTTAGACTGAGTAAACCGAAACTTAAGCTGAACGCAGACAATGCTGCATAGACTGGGACTCTGTTTAAAATATCGCGGCCTTGGATTAACGAGATCTGTTTGGACAAGGAAATTACCTCATGAGTTCCCCCACAAACAGCCGATTCTCCAAAATTTTCTCTAAGCGAATAAAGGAGAATACTTGTTCTACCCCTTTATTAACACAACTAGCTTGAAATCTTCCTACACCGCCAGACAACTTCAAGCACTGACTAACGACAATCCTTTTTTTTTTTTTTTTGGTTATTTGTGTTTTGATACTTTCTGTTGGTACAATCCAAGCCGCCATTGGCTTATGTCTCTTTTTTTTGTATGACATCTGTTTTGACCTTTTTGTGTTTCGTTTTCTGTTCTTATGTATTTTTTTTTATTGCTCTGTATACCTCCTTTTGAAAACTGGAACTGTTCCAAAGTCTCAACTAATGTTAAGTGATATAAGTTGGTGATATAAGTTCAAGTAGTTTTATCTCCCACAGGCTCAACATTCAAAAACTGTTTCTTCTCAGTAACATCTACATCAATCATAAATCTTTGTAAAATCAACTATCATGTTCAAGCGACAAAAAGCCTTCTCCCTGGAGCTAAACTTTTCATTCCTTTGAGCAGTTATACGTTTTTCATTTTTTTTCTTTGTTTTCTTTTCTAAAAGGTATAAGTGTGTGGATACGGTATTGGTCGTCGGAAGGACCCAAAAACACGATCTACATTGTAATACTACAGCTAGGTTCGAACGATTTAACTGTATCGGAGCCGTTGCACGTGGGCCCAGCGATAGAGGACTTTGCGAGGCGAAAGACGTTTTTGAATTATCTAATTCCCTAACGAAAACGTTTTTGTTGAAGATAACTTAATCTAGTGACTGTCCAAATTTGACCGAAATCCAACAAATCATATCGCAGTAACAGCATTATAATCTCCTTTGTTTCTAGCTATTATATAATTCTATCTTTGTCTTTGGATTTAGTGTGTGTACTTTGTTCCATTCTAATCTACTTACTCTCAATCTTAACTATGTTTAAGGCAAAGAAGGGCATCTAATTAGTTAACTATATCTTGCCCTTTCTCTACTATTAACAGTTCTTGACAAACAAACACCGCCCCCAAACACCTCCCAGTATGGACGATCGGCCAATCAATTTACGCTAACTTTTCTTCCGGTCAACTACTGTGGAAATTTTTCGCGTAATTTTACCTCTTTATCTCCACACAAACACTCGTGCTCCAGACAGCTAACCAGTTTATCCTTTTGTTGTATATTCTCCAGCTTTGACTAAGTTTACTTGACAAGAAATAACACACAAAATGCGGTGATAAACATGACAATAAAACGTAACGCACTGTTGGAAAACAAAAATAAAACTATATCGTTTAACTTGACGTTTCGTTCCTTATCTTAAATTTAGTTGTTACTTTTATTCCTAACGGTCACTTCTGAAGATGTATGTCGAAACATAAGAAACGTCAAGTTAAACGATACAGTTTTATTTTTGTTTTCCAACATGTTCAATGT
>JAEMWC010000652.1:265000-280000 GCA_016490735.1 Pachyseris speciosa
CCCTCATAAACAAATTTATGAGGCTAAAAACAAAGAACTATTTATTAAATGTTGTTAAAGATGTTATTTGAAGCTGAAAGTCTGTTTAACAGAAAAATTCTGTGCCCTCGAGCTGTTGAACCACTTCGCCGATCACTTTCTCCTCCACGCAGGAGCCTGTTGCATCATATATTGAATATCACGGATGGTAAACTGCATTATGCCGCTCTTCTACATAGCCTCCGAAATCCTCCTGGAAAGAAAGTATAAAAAGTGTTAAATTATTTCTTTTCACTTTCAGCCACCATAAGTGGGTCATAAGCTTAATCACAACTGAAACACTACGTCACTAGCAGCCCTAAACACGTCTTACCTTTGCATCAATGCAACGATTCCGGCTGTTGTTGCGAAACGGATCGCAACTGTTTACACAATTTACGCTCTTAAAGCGTCTCGATTCTCTTTAGCCACTTCAAACGGTAATGATAGTTGATAATAGTCGGCGATAGAGCATGTCTTTTTTGATAGTTTGTGTTCAAACAAGCGATAGTTTAAAACTATCGTCGACTCAGTACCATCAACTATCATTACCGTTTGAACGGAGCTTTAATTTAGCCTCCATCAGTAGACGCCATGTTAAACTTGAAGAAGATATGGGAAATGGCATCTGCTTAAGGTTACGTTTAATCCGTGTTTACGGTCTCAGATCTGAGATCTCACTAGATAAAACTCTTTCACTTTCTTCTGAGTAAAAATACAAATCTTTTGTACATTTATTTTGTTTGACTGAGAGTTCTACCATTATGAATATTTCACAGTACGCATTAGATTTTATGGTGGAATGAAGAATGATAAAGAATAATTAATAATTTCTGAAAAACCGGCTCCCGAGAGGAACAAATGTACGCTCTTGCCAGTGCTCTGGAACAGGGTCTTCGAGTCAACTCTCCTAAGAGCCCTCCAAGTAAATCCCAAGAAATTTAAGTATTTGCAAAGGTAAAGCAGCCATAGCGCTCGAGTTCTTTTGGTTTTGCTTTCGCTTTGGCCGCTTAGTTCTCATGCTGTTATTACTTGACAAACACATCAAAGGAATGGGGTATTGCGAAGCCAGAATAGCAATTCTCTCTTTTATGCAGGAAAAACATATAACTTACCCAACTTCCCAGTTTCATCAATCGAGAACTAAGAATTTCAGCCGCTCCGAGACACAACTTCGTTGCTTCCGGCTTTCGTCCATGTTCTTCATTCGACAACGCTTCAGCGATAGTCTCTCCGGCGATGACAACAAGGAAAGCCAGTTCACTCCAAGGATCCCACGATTTAGGTTTGATTACCTTCTCAAAATCGATGAGAAATTTACTGACAGTCTTCTTTGACATCATCAATGATGTTAAGTGTTGTTTGTCAAGTTACGTATCTCGAAGAACTAACTCCGTCGTAATTCGAGGAGGAAAACTCCAGCGAATGACACATCTCCGAACATTGTCTCATACTTGCATAGATGTAAAGAAGAATAGTCAGATCCCTTTTGATTTTGTACGCGGTTAAGCTCGTCTCAAGATCCAGTCTGTGTATCACAGTCAAAGCTACCTTTAGAGAATGCACATCTGTCCATGAAATGATTCCAGAATTTTCTAATGAACGAAGCATATCTAACGTACTACCGATTTCTCTCGGAATACGTCCTTTATAATAAAATTCAAGTTTTTCCTGTTGATCTTTCTCCAGATGGTGATCAATTCCAAGCAGAATAGCGTTAAAAGTTTCTTTAATTTCTTCGGTTAAAGTGACAAATTTCTCTAACGATTGTTTTGACATGGTGGTTGTAGTAGAAGGGTTTGTTAATATCCATGTACCCTTTATACGCGATCCACACCACATAGAATATTAATTAAACAACACCATATTAGGGCAGTGCAATGACGTTAAGTGGTGTTTTCGACAATAACCAAGGCAACATGCATTATCAGTCTTGTATGAGCTGGAGAAGACATTTATTCTGAAATTTCAGGAGGCGAATGAATACACAGGCGGGCGCCTTTCTGGCCCTGGGCCTTTGTCTACTGTACACCGTGCAGTTTATTTACTTCGATCTGCGGTATTCGTGCACCTTGTTCGCATTATAGAAACTTAAGACATGGCTCAGGACTGTTTAATTAAACATGGTTTTGAATCTGCGGCTTCGGCTCACACTGACTGATTGCATCTCTGACTGTTACACAAAATCTGACTACCACTTCAATCGAGAGTTTCCAAGATACTGTTTGTACTTACAATTGTTGCATGAGTTTTGTGCTGGCGAGAGCAAATTAGTCAGCCCATTTCCGACAACTCGGCAAAAAAAAAAAAGAGACACACTGTAAATCCAAGTCAGTTAAGGCAATAAATGATAAATTTATACATGGCATACAACTTTTATTTGTGTACGATAAAAATTAAACGGCTAACAGCTTGTGGGGTCTTGTACAAGCAAAAATCAAATAACATTAATCAGTTACAGTTAATAAGAAATACGATAAAAATGACTGAAATCGAAATTTCATTCCTTAAGCTACAGAACGTTAAAATATTCCAAGTTCCTAGCCCCAAATTAAGGAGCCATGTACATGTATTCTAATGCCAGAATGATACGATCCCGGAATATCCAACTGCTAAGTCTGGTACAGTCGGTTTAAAATTGCTTGAACTTTTGATTCAAGTACAAATGATATCGCAATTTCTCCAGAGTTGCATATTTACTAATGTTCGTCCGAAAAGTTAGTTCACTCTATGTACAACAAATCCTTTCGCCAGACGGACCCTACTTTGTACTTAAATATTGTGGAGATAATGAGCTAAAATTAGTTCCCTCTTCAACAAAATATTATTGCAAACCGTTACTATAACGTTCAATGGCTTCATATCGAGAAGCCAGTCAGTTATCCAAGACTTTGGCATTCTGGCTTTCAGTAGATCCGAACTTAGGTGTTGAGGACTGAAAAGCTGCTTTTCTTGAACAGCTGAATCACTCCTGCTATTTTTCTCTTTGAGTTTAAGCTGTCAGCATCCAGCACTGAATTCTCTTCGGTGTAGATCAAGTTGTAGCGTTTTTCAACAAAGTTGGAGAAATGCTCCTGGAAATATGAAGGATTGATTTTGTTAAACGTGTGTATTGCACAACACTGACGCAACCAAACAGAGCTTATTTTATCCACTAACATCGACATGCATGCTTTAATCTGACCGCGTAATGATATTTCATACTTCAGTTAAATCATCTGCTTGTCGAGAACAAAGCGTACCGGAAAAATTAAACGGAATTATTTTATAAATGCCAAAGAATGTTAGCTAAGGAGGTGCGACAACCACTGGTATCATTATAACACGTGGTTTATCCACTGCTATGATGACTTGACAAACCATGTGGCTTACAATAGTTTACTATGAGACCTTCATTGAAAGTCTTGGCCTAGCAAAGTTCTCAGCAAGGCAATTTTAAGGTAATGGCCAAGCTAAATTGTCTACTCGTACAAGAGGAACTTGGACTGAAGTACTATGCTTATTACATTGTCAACAGTTCAAGTTTAAACCTTTCTTCCTTGAATACCCTGTTATCTGATTCCCGAAGCTATAAGTACACAAACTTTCGCTTTCTTTAAAGATAATGCGTAAATTTTGTGCATAATGCACACGTTTTTATTCTTTTCTTAACATTAAAAAGAGCTATATCTTATATAATGTAATAATTTCAGTAAACTAAGAAGGAGAATAATAATTCCAAGACAAGAATTAAGATGACGACTCTGCGTCTCAACACTGAAAAGTAAACCCGGCGCTGAGTTTTCAACGTCCTTGTCCAAAAGTCATTTCATAGTACTGTACCTGACCTGTTCTTTCCTTAAAATTTCGTATTTAAGGCAGCAAAATCTAAGCTTAAGGAAAGCAAGGCTGAACAATTTTCATGCCCAAATTCGGTTGATTGTATCTCAGTAAATCTCGCACAGCCGAAGTGAGAAATGCTGACACTCTTCATTCACGTTCATCTAATGGTTTTTCTGTCCGTTAGTATATTCGACGATACAGGCTACCATTATCGGCGAAAAACTTGATCGGGTTACTTTGGAAGGCATGATATCAAATCGAAGCATACAACAGGGTCGAAATCCTATACTAACAGTACTTCGTCGACTGAAGCATGTTCCGACCAGAGTTATTGCTATTACATGACTATATTTTTACTGACGTTAAATGAAGTATGCAAGCCAAAAAAATTCATAATAGCATTTCTCATCATTAGCTTACCCAACTTCCCAGTTTTATCATCCTTGAAGACAGCTTATCAGCCATGGTGAAACATATCTTCAATACCTCTTCTTTCTGATGTCCTTCTCTTCGTTCGTCGTTCGCCAAAGCTGTAGCTAACATCTCTCTCGCAATAGCAATCAACAAAGTCAGTTTAGTCCAAGGATGCGACATTTCGTTTTCAATTTCCTCTTCAAAATTGGACAATGCTTTTAGGGTTTCTAATCTTGACTGCATTAATGATCCAACCGCGTTGCTGACTTCGCCGAATCTGTCTCGAACTGTGTCGGCCACAACGAGGACCAAATATCTAGCGACCTTTTGTACTGGCTCGAAGGCTTGGAGGCAAAACAATTCCGAGGATTGCCTCCTTCTAGCATAGTTATTCAGAAGAAGGATCACATCTCTGTTGACTTCGTATGCGGTCAAGGTTTGGACGAGATCCCATCGTTGGATTACGCGGAGACCGTCTTTGAGAATAGATAAGTCCTTCCATGAAATCTTCCCACCGTTTTGCAATGAACGCAGAATGTTTAAAGCACCTGTGTCTGCCTTTGGAATGATAACATCAGAGTAGTAGAACCGAAGTTCTTCTTTCTGGTCGTTCTACAATATGTGGACAATATCAAGGAGAACAGCTTTGTAAAGCCTTTGAAGCTCTTCAGACAGTTGGCCTAAAGCTTGAGATGCCATGGCGAAGTTTCAAAATGGCTGAAACCACTTTGCATCAGGGTTGGAGGTTCTGTGACCTTGAATATTAAACATTACCAAAATTGGGCAACGCTTTGACGTTTTTTTTTTCTCAGACAATTATCACGCCAGAATTTTCATTTTGTCGTATCGGAAATTGCGCTAATATCATGGTCAATCAAACTCGTGGAGACCATTTATTTTTGTCAGACAGGAATACGTGCAGCTCTCTCATTGCCGAGTACCGATGTCAGGATCTCCCTTTATATGTTGCCTTTCAGTTCAAGACCTTTGCAAAACCAAAAATAAAAAAAATTCGGTTGCAAAAAGTTAATCATGCCACTCTGCGGCATGCTCTATTTACCACACACGCTCTCCTTCCCGCAACTCAGCTTCATTTGTACTGTGACCCGCACAGAATGTTTCCATTTTCCAATGCAGTAACTCAAAGTTGAGGTGAAAACCGGGGTGAGAGCACCGGTGGATCCTAAATGAAATATTGAGAACACTGTGCTTGAATCCAGTTCATTTGTAAATTGTTAAACATATTCTTCCTTTTTTCTGTTAGATCGAGAGCGTTAATCGACCGCAATCTTCAAGTGGGTGTAAAAGAGGTCCGGTCCCAGTAGAGGTGTAAATTGTATCCAGGCCTGCTATGCCTTTTTATTTTGCAGAAAATGCACTGGTTTGAGAACTTGCCTAAAGCTCAACAACGCGGCTCACTATATAAGTCCTTTTTTATTCCCCTTTTCAAACCAAAAGGACAACAATCCGCCGAATAGTCGCTTGAAAAAAATATAATGAGAAAAAACATTCCCTGCTTTAGAGCAAACAACTTAAGTTAGATGCACACAATGCTGCATAGACTGGGACTCTGTTTAATATACCGCGGCCATGGATTAACGAGATCTGTTTGGACAAGGAAATTATTTCATGAGTCTGCTAATGCCGGGGTTCCCCCACAAACAGCCGATTCTCCAAAATTTGCTCGAAGCGAATAAAGGAGAATACTTGTTCTATTCCTCTTAATTCAGTAGGTTAATGCTTGATAAAACAGAAACACTCGGCTCACCCTGGCGAGATCTGTGATTGCGCATTTTTTAGCACTTTTAACACATTAATACACAAGAAAACTAACATTTTGCATGAAAAATGCATGGTCACATCCTTTATTGACACAACTAGCTTGAAATCTTCCTACAACGACAGACAACTTCAAGCACTGACTAATGACAATCCTTTTTTTGGTTTTTGTGTTTTGATATTTTTTGTTGGTACAATCCAAGCCGCCAATGGATTGCGCGCATTCGCTTTTGTCTCTGTTTTTTGTATGACATCTGTTTTGACCTTTTGTGTTTCGTTTTCTTTCTTATGTATTTTTTTTAATTGCTCTGTATACCTCCTTTTAAAAACTGGAACTGTTCCAAAGTGTTAACTACTGTTAGTTTGGTGGTATAAGCTCAAGTAGTTCTATCTCCCAGAGGCTCGACATTCAAAAACTGTTTCTTCTCAGTAACACCTACGACTGAAGATAATCTTAAAACTCAATCATTAATCTTCGTACAATCAGCTATCATGTTCAAGCAACAAACCTCCTTCTCCCTAAAACCAAACTTCACTCCTTTGAGCAATAATACTTTTTTCCATTTTTTTTTTTGTTTTTCTTTGTTTTCCTTTATGAACAGTATAAGTGTGTGGATATGTAGTAAACAAGACACTGCCTAGCTGTGTTGCTAACACATTGAGAGTGTTGATATGCCGTGTCACCAAAATTTCATTCAATTCTAATGCAAACTATTAAGGCCCATTAAATGTGAGTGCATATATCTCAAATATTCCGCTGGTCACCAAAAGCGCCAGTTTCGACGTCTGTCGCAATTTGACTAATTGACTCAACTCGCATCAAAGCTAATCTGGTCTAAATCAAGGGCAAGATCCTTACATACATGACTGTAGACAAACGTACACAGAAAAGTGTCCCTTGAACTAATTATCTTCACGAACGAAGATCCCCTCCAAAAGCCTTTGGACAACTTCGGCTCTCTTCTTCTGTAAGGACAAGCTCGGTTTGGCATCAAAATTCTGTCGATGGTAAACCAGGTGATAGATTTTCTTCACTTCATGGCAAAAATCTTCCTACAAATAAAATGTGAGTAAAATAAAATACATGTCCATTGAGTATGTCATATTATTGGTGATTAGGATGATATATATTCATTTCAGATTGATTTCGACCTTCAACACAAAATGTTGATGTCATTACGTACGTCTGATCCCATGCCTTGTTTCCTTGGTTATATTTTTATAATTTAGTCTCCGATCAGTCGTCCATGCATTAAAACAGATCTTAGAAATCAAACGAAATGCGAACAGCACACGAGATATCTTGAGAATGAAACTTTTAATTAAGTGATGTCTCTCAGAAATCCTGGATTCCATCAATTGCATGTCAAAGGAGATTCGGATTCAACTGGAGTAGAATACCCACTGGTGCACCGTCTGCACCATTTCCCCTTTCCGGCTCTCTCGTCGAGGGGAACAGTTTTCTTCCTTCTTGTTAGCAACGTTAAAAGCCTTCATGCCTTCACGGTCCGTAAATTTTCGCTCGGACTTTGGTCACTCTTCATCTAATATTTATTAACCTCAAGCTCTCATAGTATGTTGAAATTCTGCGAAATCACCACTGGATATTGCTTGTCATCGCGGGTTACCCTGTTGATTCCAACCTCGACCTTGTCAAATGTGGGTTTTATTTTACCCTGTTCTTTTTCCAAATACCTCAGATGAAAGAATGGCGTGTAGAATGACGGAACATATGCTTCGTTTTTCAAAAGTCCCGACTCATGCATGTAAATGCAGTTGCAGGGTATTCTGCACTTACTTCTAATAATAACTTATTTGTTTCGCGTTTGCACCAGTTGCTTTTGTTTCGTTTCATCTGTTTACTGAAAGAACTGTTTGATGTCGTAATGTCTTGCTTAACAACAATGCCATTCAGCATACGATAGTACCCTGAAGCATCTACACCTACATCTACATTTATTCATTGACAACGCTTTCGCATCAAGTCAATATAAATGAAATAAATTACAATATCAGAAATACTATAATAGAAAAAAAGCACTTGCAAATTATATATAGTAATATATTACAATTTAAATTGATAAAATTATTTCTTAATAAGTATAAAATACATATATACAAATAAATAAGATAAATAATATTAAAAAAATTAAACAAAATAAATTACAGCGATCAATTATTTCTAATAGCTGAGAAACAGCGATCTTTAAATTATGAAAAATTTGTCCTAGTACGAATGCCACTTGGTAGAGAGTTATTGTCCTTGGATAGAAACTATAGAAGTAATAATCATGATTGTAGTCGGCTTGAATAAAATGAATCATTAATGATTCATAAATGATTCATTAATGAATCCTTATAAATGAATCCCGTGCGAAGTGTGTCCGAAACACTAGCTTCCGCATGAAGGGTTGGGTTGAAATTATACGTAACTCTAATAAACTAGTGATACCAGACATTAGACATGTATGGAATAACCCAATTTCAAATTGATCGCCCATTTGAAGACAAAATGTAGAGTTGTGTAAACAGAGTTAAGCAATACCTACCCAACTTCCCAATTCAATCAAGCGTGAACAGAGTTCATCTGCCGCAGTCGAACACAATTCCATAAATGACTCGGAATGGAGAACCTCGGCCGAGACAGCAGCTGTAATTTCCCCGGCAATCAATACAAGCATTGTAAATTCGTTCCACGAAGATCCCAGTTCTCTACAGTCTATTTCCTCTTCAAACTCAACCAGTACTTTTCTAATATCCTCACTTGATTCCACTGTGATGTTGAGCCTACGCAAGTCAATATTGTCTCGAACCATATCTGCAAGTCTTGTTAAATACCCGGCCAGTCTTTTTACAAGCTCAGAGCAACAACGCAAATCCGATCCCTCTCTCTTTCTCGCATAGAAATCCAAAAGAATCGTAAGATCTCTTTTGAGTTCAAACACAGTCAACTTCTTTACAATATCAAGCCTCTGCATTGTACGCATCAGTTCCTTCAAGAAATTCACATCTTCCCACGAAATCTTTCCCTTGTGCTCTAAACAACGAAAAATTGTGACAGTTTCAGCGTCTTGTTTTGAGATACAACCAGTACAGCAGTGTGGAAGCCTTTTTAGATGTTCCCCACTCAAATCATGATAGATTTGAAGCAGAACAATCCTATAAGCCTGTCGAAGTTGGTCGGTCGCTGTACTGGTGTGTGCGGATGTCATGGCGGCTGCGGCGCGCTGGCAAAGACCGACCTTTTATTCTTGGTTTGCAACCACGTGATAGGGCGGCCATGTTGGAGGTCAAAACAATAGAAATTTTTTCGTAGAATTTACATAAAAATAGAATTTAGTTCCCAGCGGAGAGAAAGGCCATTGTTCTTGACCTCCAACATGGCTGCCGTGACGTCACTTGCAAACCAGCAATATATGTTAGCGTCTACGAAACTAAGCGGGAAGGTGTGCGTCTTTAGAAAGACTATCAACGTATGCACCCCTCCCCTCTCAGATAGAGTATGAGAGGTGGGGCGCACGACGGGAATCGTGCATTGCCTTTACTAGTGCAATGAGGGAGAATCAAAATGTACCACTCCATGTTTAAAACAGGGATTTACCTTCAAAGACACCTGAAAACGCTCTAGTTAGCTTGAATTACCGACAGGGTGAATAAACTATGGGCTCCTGATGTGGTACATCAAAACTAATAATTCTGGTGAATGTTACCAAAGCTCCCTTGCCTGCAGGCCACTTGCACGCTGAAAATTTACAATACAATAGCCGACACAAGAAAATGTTCCAAATGGTGATCATGAGACACATGTCAGGAATATTACACCGTCATACCAATAGCCGTTCTAACATACTCCTATTCACAGCTGTCCCTGTGAAAATTAGCTAATCATGCAATAGCCTGAGTCGTAAGGGTCTTAGAAAAATTGGGCACGAGTTGAAACGGTGCGCGCGAGGAGGGGACACACGAGGCACACGGCGCGCGAGAGAGAAAAGGCGCGCGAGGAGAGCAGAAATGTACGCGCTCCGCTCCTCCATGTTTTCCACAGCCTGTTACGCAGACTATGCTAGAGTTAGCACAGGTTTAAAGCTGGAAGCTATAACGTAGAAAAAATAATGTAATGAATTCGTTGCCTTTGCTGTAAACCACGCGGGCGTCACAAAATTTGTTGTTTTATCTGGCCTTACGAAGATAAACTATTCCAAACACATTGCTAGAACTTGGCGGAAAAAGTCAAAGCGCAGATTTAAGGGCAAACAGACGCTTTGCATAATGACGTCCGACAAATTATTCTTTTATTTATATGGTAATTAGCCTTCCTAGCCTCGTTTGCATGTGCTTTGCGTCAAAGTGAGGTTAATAAGGCTAATTAACATACATACAAAAGAACTGATTGAAATCGCCCGGAAGTTTGAAAACAGGTTTATACCTTGGCAATTCTGGACCAGTGTTAAAGTGTTTACGTTGGGAATCACTTAAGGAGTCCTGATGGTTTCAAAAGTACGACTGTTTGGAGATGAAAAGTTTCAACTCAAAAAGAGTCCTTCTGCGAAAACTGTAAAGACAACTGAACAAACTTGGGAACTGAACAGGCCTTGGTCAATTCCGTTTGACTGTAAGTCGTATTTCTAATTAGCAATGAACCCAGGTATCCGTAATATTTTGCTGTCTTTTCTGTTGTTATCAGGCTGCTTTTGTTGTCCTCGTGGTTGTTTTATTTTTTCTCAAGGCGCCCTCTCACACGAGATTTGCTATACCCCCACTAATAGCATAGTTTATCCCAGTAAATAAGAATAAGTATCACACCTTGGTTAGCACATAAACAAGTTTATTTGATACATTTCTGAACCGCCTTAAGTTCTTACATGCATCGTAACTGTCCCGCCATCAGTCATAACACTTCGTTGGTTTGTTTGATTCTTGGTTTCTTTTGGTTGTAACTTGGTTCTATTTATCTTTCATTTTCTTTTCTTTTTCTTTTGTTTTGTTTTGTTTTGTTTTGTTTTGTTTTGTTTTGTTTTTGGAACATTGTTTTAATTTTTTTCTTTTTGTCTTTGTTAGTTTTTGTTTTGTTTTCCTTTTTTTTTTTTTTCGTTTTCTTTCTTTTTTATTTTTATTACAAATTCAGCTGCGACTAGACCCTAATAATAAATTAATCTCTTTAGCTAGCCTTGAAAAGTTGATTACCAGAGGGCAATCTTCCTTAAGTCCTCTATATATCCAGATCGAGCACGAATTTAAAAAAAAAATGTTTTTTCTTTCAGTTTTTTGGAGAAGAAAATAAAACAGAGAAAAACCTTTAAAAAGAACAGAACTATTGAAAAGCAACAGCAAATTCAATTTACTGGCAACTCAAACTGAGATCTAGGAATCCTTCAAAATCAATATTTCGTGCCAACATCATGCCAAGTTATTACTAAGGTTCAGCCACAGCTTATCTTTTGTTTTGTTTTGAGAAAGCAGGGTTCAAAGGTCACCTACCCCTCCTCCTTTTCCTGGGCTTGGGACCAGCAAGACTTCACTGCCAAGCAGATCAATCCAGGCGGAGTTGCATTTGCAACTTTGTTGCAATTAATTAATTAATCCCATAATTTCTCGTTTAAATTCCTCACGGTAAATCTTCGTGTCATAAAATGAGCGTCTTTCTACTGCAAAACGGCAGTGAGCTGTTGGATCATGTCAGCAATGATCTCTTCAGTGAAACTGTTTCCAGCATCTGAGTCATGTTGGGAGAAAACTGACTGGAATCGTTCCTCAACATGGCCACGGAAATCTTCCTGGAAATACACATAAGTAAACAGAGAGGTCAGGTTTTGTTTACATGTCTGGAAAATATTCAAATCTGCTATAAATTAACTCTCTACTAGATAGTATTTAAGGAAAGAAGGGTGACAAAAAGGAGTCTAAACCAAAAAGGGAAAGAACTAAATTGAAGTATTAGGAAGTGAAACTAAGCAGAAACACTTAGCCTTGCAGAAATTATCATACAAAGCTTACGCTTGACCCATCTTAGAGCAGCAAAGAAGTGGAACAATTTCTGCTTTGTTTGTCTTAAATCAAAGGAAAGGAGTTGAGTTTCTGATTGAAAATCGGACTTTTAAGATCATATGATTTCAAGAATGTATAGCTAAGATTGATTTCGAAACAACTATTTCCATGACTGTTTCCTGAGAGGAGACACATTATTCAGTTACAAAGTAGTACCCTCGAAGCTAGTTGGGATTGATTGCTAAGCACTGTATACACATACTTCTATGAGGCGAACCGACGGAGGTACTACCTCGGTAAATGTTTTGAATTTACGTTATATTTTTCCTTCCTTGTGTGTGTCATGCGAAAAATATCAGTAGTCTGTATAGTTTCAGAGGCGAAGCATGCTTAGATTTCGTCTGGGTGAGAGGTCCACTCCTTCCCAGACACATGATGTATTCAATTACAAAGCAGTAAAGCAAAACGTTGAGATTACGTCCAATTTCATCTTCACCTGACTTCAAATCATCGTATGGAAATGTAAATCCCGACTCTGGGCTTGTGATTTATTCAAAAGAAAGAAATAATTAATTACATACGTTTCAGACAGTTTTCAGTCTTCAGCCAATGTGTGAAGACCACATGTTCCTTCCTAGCCAATCACACTAAAGGTGACATCAGTATTATACAATGAGGAATATACTGTACTGGGGGTCCTCGGATTTCTACGAATATCTAGCTGAATATTTACATAACCAAATAACGAAAATCGAAAATATCTATCGAACAGAAATTGAAAAGAAATTAAAATTACTGCATGTTATTGTTAACTTACCCAATTTCCTCTCAGTTTCATCAACCGGGTGTAACAAAAATTGGAACAAAACTTCAAAACATCTAGCTCAGTTTGGCGTTCTTTGTCGATCGCCGACATCATGAAAACCTCGGCTACAAACTCCCCAGCAAAGATAACAAGAAAAGCCAGCTTACTCCAAGGGTCTGACTGTTTGTTTTCGATTTGTTCCTCAAAATTGAACAGCACTTCTCGAATACTCTTGCTCGATTCCCTCAATGATTTAACTTTGCTGTTATTAAATTCGTCGGTGAAAATTTCCGTCGTTACTCTCGTGAGATGCTTAGCGAAAACCTCGATCGACGACGCGGATTGACAACATTGCGATTCCGACCCGCGCCTTTTCCTCGCGTAGGCATCAAGAAAAAGGGTAAGATCCCTTTTGGTTTCAAATGCTGTTAAGATTTCGGCAAGGTCCATTCTCTGTATCACACACAGGCCTTCCTTCAGGGAACAGACGTCTGTCCATGAAATCTCCCCAGCATTTTCAAGTGAACGTAGAAGGCTTAATGTTCCGTCAATTCCGCTCGGGATAAGTCTATTGTAGTAGAAAAGAAGCTTTTCCTGCTGATATTTGTCCAATTCATGAACAACATGAAGTAGCTGAGCCTTATAAGCCTTTTGAAGCTCATAAGTGATGGCGTTCAGTGTTTGTGATGACATGATGGCGGGCGTCATCAGAGGCGGTCAGGACGAGAGTGTGCGGGGGGCGACCTTTTATACCATGCAACTTCAAACACTTTCGTAGAAGGGCAAAACCCTGACGCTGATTGGTCAAAAATAGACCTATAACAATACAGATAATTTATCATGCACGTATCATGTGTTCCGATCTGTCTCGGAATGACTGTTGAATATTCTATCAACTCACGCACGCTTTTTTATATCAGTTGTGGGGTACTTGAAACTTCATAACCAGACTTACCTATTGACGACATCTTTTTTAATCGACTGCTCGCGATTTGGCTAATTTTTACCAGTAACTAGTATCTTGTTGGTTAAGTGAAAACAGCGTTCTCCTGTTTCTTTTGACAAATAACGTATAGAATTTCTTCAGTGTCACTAAGGTCAACTGTTATAAATGTCTCGACAAAAGGCATGTCCTGGCGTGCATCCATCAGACTTAGTGAGTTTGAGAGGAAAGGAAATGTTGCTGAGCACTCAGTAGCAATTCCTGATAACTAGGCGTGTGATGGTTTTGCTCTTTAGTACCACCACATCTAATTATTTCAGAGACAAAGTATCAGCGGTCAGCTGAATCAGCTTTCCATTGAAGCTTCGTCTGGCTCAGTTACAAACTAATGTTATTCAAGACTAAGGAGACATGTAGGTTTAGACGCCCTTTCATCACCCTTTATGGTCCCCTAGGGAGCTGTTCCGCTGTATGATTTTCTCCGGTCTTGTAAGATTCCTTCACGTAGAATTTAGTAGCGCATGGTGTCGCGTGAAAGCAGGTCTAATTTCTATTGTTATGCGAATTATCCATGACATGACAAAGTGCACTAATTGAAGAGACAACATAGAGACGACTACTACGGTGCTTTGGACCGGTGCGGTGATCGTCGTCAACGACCTTAGGGCTGGTTAATTAGCTGCTCGTGGCCCCAGCCTAAAAAGTGTGTTCTGTAGTCAGACGTCACACGATAAGACGAGCATCCGAATGTTAACAAAGTCTGTGCTCATGCGCGTGATTATGCGCAGTGCTGATCTTACTTCCGGGTCCATTTCCATTCTCGATCCCAGAGTTCTTCCCTTTTGCGCATGTCTAACTGGCGTGATGGCGGGAAGAGCTCTGGGCAAACCGCTCTACGCAAGCCTCCCGCTCTGATTGGTTATCAGTTAAAACAATGAAATTAGGAACCTTAAGCAGCGACGAGGGTGACGGCCACGAAAAATTAATTTTAAAATATACCTTCTCGCTTATGTAACTCTTTCGCGATTTTTCAAAGTGGCTTGTCTTGCGATACTCAGCTGATATTAGGTATTCACGAATGGGCTAAGGTTCTCAATATTCACGGTCAAGTCGATGTCATCTTTTTAGACTGTACCAAGGCCTTTGATTCCGTATTCCATTAGAGGTTGCTACTCAAGGCTCGTCATTATGGCATTCGTGGCAAGCTAAACGAGTGGTTGCGTGACTTTCTATC
>JAEMWC010000652.1:282500-295000 GCA_016490735.1 Pachyseris speciosa
TATAATATTTACAAGTCCAGAGCATATTATTCAGGAGGAAAGGTGGCGAAAATTCCTACAAAGCAAGGGTATGCTCGATTTCTGAAATTTTCCGAGACTCCATTTAAGTTTTCCAACTTTTTCCAACTCTCGTACGCATTTCGTGCAGAACCGAGAAGAGGCATCATCTTGTTTACAAAGTTACAAACAGGAAATCCCAAAACATCGGATAATCGCGCCACAACGGTTTGACACGTTTCAGGGCCGTTTAGCTTCTTCTTCTTCTTGGATATCTGAAACACGAAACTGCACAGAAATGAGGTTCAGCATTCGTGCGACCAGAGGTTATTTTTTTTCCTATCGGCGCTTCGCGCCTCGTTGCTGCGGCTTCGCCGCGTAAATTCCCTCCTTCAAACAAAAAAAAATAAGCTCTGGCACCCAGGGTACACCAACTGGAGCAGTGGGCTGCTTAGTGGCAGATGAGATTTGCACCAACTAAACGTTTTGTCCTTTTTGTGTCCCTGCGTACTAACTGATCGCATTTCAGCTACCGATTGAGTGATACTTACCTCGAAGAGGTTAAGTATTACAAGTATTTAGGCGTTTACAACACAAGCTCTCTCAGCTGGTCTCTGCAATGCGAGGAAGTCAGAACAAAGGCCAATAAAATTTTGTGTGTTCTCCAGCGGAACCTTCATCCTGCGACAGAGCGACCAAGTCGCGAGCCTATGCTAGGCTGGTCCGTCCAATTGCGGAGTAAGCAAGCGTTGCTTGGTCATAACACACTGCCAAAGACAGTTGTGCCATCGCGTCTATGAGAGCTGCCCGCTTTCAACAGTAGCGTCTATGCTATCCTAGCAGACCTGAACTGGCAATCGCTTGATTTCAATGATTTGAAGTTGTTCCATAAGATCAATTCCAACCTTCTGAATATCTCTTTCCCAGCCGAAATTAGTTTAGGTTTCCAGGGATCTAGGAGCCTCGCACGATCATAAATTTATGCCCCTATCAGCTTCTCATGCATATCAATATTCGTTCTTCCCTAGAACAATTCCGGTCTGGAGTGGTTTTCCTTTTTCAGTCAGTACATGCGTCATCCGTCAACCTTTTTAAAGTTAGTATTGCGTTTAATTAATTAGTGCTATTTTATTACCTTTCTGTTCCTATCAGCTGCTTGTGTAATTAGTTGTTTCAGTTCAATGTAATTGTATTTGTTTAGCTAGCCGTTGACCAGCCATTGCCAGATTAGTGTACTATAAACAACAATAATCTCAATTAAAGATTAAAAGATTTGTTTAACCTGGAAAATGCTGGCGATATGCCCAGGAACTAAATTACTATGAACGACATCAAGTAAGGAAAAAGAAAGAGCACAAACAATGGTTCTGCACGTGTATTTGGCATGTTAGCGTCTACGAAACTAAGTGGGAAGGTGTGCGTCTTTAAAAAGACTTTCAACATATGCACCCCTCCCCCGTCAGAGTATGAGAGGTGGGGTGCACGACGGGAATCGTGCACCGCCCTTACCAGTGCCCTGAGGGAGAATCGAAATGTACCACTAGGCAGGGTGAATACTGAAACCTTGGGCTCCTGATATGGTACTTCAAAACTAATAATTGTGACGAATCTTACCAAAGCTCCCTTGCCCGGAGGCCACTTACACGCTGAAATTTACAATACAACAGGTGACACAAGAAAATGTTCCAAATGGTGATCATGAGACACATATCAGGAATATTTACACTGTCATACCAATAGCCGTTTTAATATACTCCTATTCACAGCTGTCCCTGTGAAAATCAGCTAATTATGCAATAGACTGACTAGTAAGGGTTGGAGAAAAATTGAGCGGGAGTTGAAACGGTGCGCGCGAGGAGGAGACACACGATGCACACGGCGCTAGAGAGAGAAGAGGCGCGCGAGGAGAGAAAAAATGTGGGCGTTCCGCTCCTCCATGTTTTCCACAGCCTGTTGGACAGGCTATGCTAGAGTTTAGCACAGGTTTAAAGCTGGAAGCTATAACATAGAAGAAATAATGTCATGAATTCGTTGCCTTTGCAGTAAACCACGCGGGCGTCACAAAATTTGTTGTTTTATCTTGCCTTACGAAGATGAACTATTCCAAACACATTGCTAGAACTTGGCGGAAAAAGTCAAAGCGCAGATTTAACGGCCAATAGACCGTTTTGATAGTGACGCCCGACAAATTATTTTTTTATTTATATATGGTAATTATCCCTCCTAGCCTCCTTTGTTTGTTCGGAGATGAAAAGTTTCAACTCAAAAAGAGTCCTTCAGCGAAAACTCTAACGACGACTGAACACAAGTTGGGTCCCTTACGAACAGAACTGAACAGGCCTTGGTCAATTCGGTTTGACTGTAAGTCGTGTTTCTAATTAGCAATGAACCCAGGTACCCGTAATATTTTGCCGTCTTTTCTGTTGTTATCAGGCTACTTTCGTTGTTGTTCTATGTTTTCTCTTGGCGCCCTCTCGCACGAGATTTGCTATAACCCCACTAATACATATGGGTTATTGGCCAAGCGCGAGGTCAAGAGGGCGGGATATTGGCCAAGTTCTCTTTTTGCGTGTTTATGGACCGAGACGAAGTCGCGGTCCATAAGCACGCAAATAAAGAACGAGGCCAATATCCCGCCATCTTGACCGAACAAGCTTGGTCAATAAAGAATTTATTATACGACTCAAAGGACGCTATCAAGAGACAGTAAAACGCGGGACGAACGGGCTATCCCGAGAGGTCAAGATGGCTCCATCTTGACCTCCCGGGTAGCCAATCACAGCAGGAGAATTGATTCATCTTGACCGCTGCAAGAGCCAGTCATATAATAACATAGTTTACTGACCCAGTTAATAAGAATAAGTATTACACCATGGTTAGTACATAAACAAGTTTATTTCTTATTTTATGATACATTTCTGAACCGCCTTAAGTTTTTACATTCATCGTAACTGTCCCGCCATCAGTCATAACACTTCGTTGGTTTGTTTAATTCTTGGTCTCTTTGGTTGAGTTCGATATTACTTGGTTGTAACTTGGTTCCTTTTCTCTTTCATTTCTTTGGTTAAATTTTTTAATTGTTTTTTCGCTTTTGTATTTGTTTGTTTTTTGTTTTGTTCTCCTTTCTTTTTTCGTTTTCTTTCTTTCTTTCTTTCTTTCTTTTCTTTTCTTTTTTTTTTTTTGATTTGTTTGTTTGTTTGTTTTTTTTTTACTACAAATTCAGCTGCCACTAAACCCTAGTAATAAATTAACCTATTTAGTTAGCCTTGAGAAGTTGATTACCAGAGGGCAATCTTCCTTACGTCCTCCTTATATCCAGATCGAGCAGGAATTTTAAAAAAAGTGTTGCTTTTCTTTCTTTCGGTTTTTTGGAGAAGAAAAAGAAAACAGAGAAAAAACTTAAAAAAAGAACAGAACTATTGAAAAACAACAGCAAATTCAATTTACTGGCAAATCAAACTGAGATCTAGGAATCCTTCAAAATCAATATTTCGTGCCAACATCATGCCGATTTATTACAAAGGTTCAGCCACAGCTTATCTTTTTTTTTTTTAGAAAGTTGTGTTCAAAGGTCACCTACCCCTCCTCCTTTTCCTGGGCTTGGGACCAGCAAGACTTCACTGCCAAGCAGATCAATCCAGGCGGAGTTGCATGTGCAACCAATGTTGCAATTAATTAATTAATCCCATAATTTCTCGTTTAAATTCCTCACGGTAAATCTTCGTGTCATAAAATGAGCGTCTTTCTACTGCAAAACGGCAGTGAGCTGTTGGATCATGTCAGCAATGATCTCTTCAGTAAAACTGTTTCCAGCATCTGAGTCATGTTGGGAGAAAACTGACTGGAATCGTTCCTCAACATGGCCACGGAAATCTTCCTGGAAATACACGTAAATAAACACAGAGGTCAGGTTTTGTTTACATGTCTGGAAAATATTCAAATCCGCAATAAAAATGTTGTACTCAACTCTGTACTAGATAGTATTCAAGGAAAGAAGGGTGACAAGAAGGTAGTAACTAAGGGCCTGTTCACATGGAGGTGGGGGACCCCGGCAACGTGAGGTAGCCCACCTACCCGTGGTCAAAAAAAGCTGGCCTTCACATACAACTCCGGGGCGCTGGGGTGAGGTTTAAAATGCTATCGCGTAGTCGCTAAGAACGTATTTCAACAAAGAATTCAGAGACAGTTGCCCGGATCAGCATCATCCCACCCCACTTCCAGCATTCACATGGAGAAAACTCACCCCAGTTAAGCGGGTTAACCGCCCAGGCTGACCGGGCAACCCGCCTCGGTGAGGTACCCCACTTCACATGTGAACGCGATCGAGAAATAAAGAAATATTGTACGGAGAGATTAGTAACCCCACCGAGGCGGGGCACCTCACCTTCCTGGGGTCCCCCACCTTCATGTGAACAGGCCCTAAATTTAAGTATTATTCCAGAAATCATACAAAGCTTACGCTTGACCCATCTTAGGCCCCTTTCATACGTATCCAGATATTTTTAAATCCGAAACCTTTTCTCTCCGGATTCAAAATCTTCTCGCCCTCAAGCAACGTATTCAAATCGAATTTGCCCGTCTACACGTATGCGGATTTGTTCTAGAATAGCCCATTTTACAGTTGTGTGTTTAGTGACCTGGCCTTCGAGTGGAAGCAAGGCTGGGGGTGACCTTGTTTTGATACAAACCTCTCTGTCTTTATCATGCAAATTAACATAAGAAAAACATGATTTACATGAGAAAAACAGTGAGGTCTGTATCAAAACACAAGGTCACCCCTAGCCTCGCATTCAATCAAAGGCCAGGGTACTGAGCAAAGAACTGTAAAATGGTCTATTCAGGACTCCTCTGCGACTATTGTCAACAGAGCGTGTGTCGTTAGGCGTGCGAGTTGGCGGCTTGGCGGCAACGTCATCGGATTTGAAAATATCCGGATTCGACCGTCCACACGATTCTAAATTCTTTGCGTGTTCAAAAATTTCCACTCTGGAGAGCGTATTTAAAAAGTTGCCGATTCGCATGCCGGATTCGCCGGACACGTGTGCGCGGAAGGCGTATTCGGATAGAAAAAGTTGCGGCCTCAAAAATGTCCCGATATTTTTCCTTCCTTGCGTGTGTATAAGCAGTCTGTGTAGTTTCACAGAGGCGAAGCATTGTAAAATAATATATGAATATTTTTGGTACCCATTGCCTCGGTGACATATTTTCGTCTGGCTACGGCCCAGACTTTACATGCAAGAGGGTAAGAGGTCCACTACTTCCCTAGATACATGAAGTATTCAATTTTATAATATAGCTCCCGCATCTTTTGACTGAAATCGAACGTGTTATGAAAGTATAAAGCACGCGTATTACGCCATTTGTATTCGCGTGCAGTTTCAAAATCATTACAAATCTGGCATTTTTCACAATTCAAAAACTAAACTTCTCGATTAAAATAGTACGGTCATAAAATAGAACTGACGACACCAATTTTAAGTGCTGCTTGTTTAAACTGAACAGTGTTAACCGCCCGTTAAAAAGAATTTTTACAACAAGACACAGTGTTGACGCAAAATGACTACGATCAGTCACACCACTCCGTGCGCGCAAGCTGGGAATAAAATTTGCTCAGTTTCCCCACAAATTGAAATGACTTTATATACACTGATGTGGGAAATACTATATTATAAAACTTGCTTCGCTTATTTAGTTCACGTGTGCTTAGTTCGTTATTTAACGTACTCCTGTTATTTTGCGTTGATTTCCTTGCTAATATGAATTGTCAATAACTGTGCTCACAGTGTGGGTGGCTCCTCCTAAAATGTTCTGCAATTGGTATAGGATTTGATGGAGCCGAAACCATTTGTGGAATAGCCCTTTTCGAAATAAAACCGCAGTTTTGTATAATCACGGGCCCAAGCACGAATGAGAGGCTCATGCGGGCAACGCTCAATCTTGTATTCCAAGTTGCTGTTCGCTGTTTGAGTTTTTACAAATGTTGCTTGCATTAAGGAAAAAATGTCCGCGATTGTACCTCCTGGTGTCCCCGATTCGGCCGTATGTATCGATAATTTAAACGATCTTAGCAAAGAATGGTTTAAAAAGTTAAAGGTGGACGCCCTGCGATCGTATTTATCAGCTCACGGTGTACCGTGTAGCTCTCAGGGGAAGCAATACGTGAAGGAAAAATTAGTACAACTTTCATTTGAAACTTGGAGACTGAAGCTAGAAATTCCAAGCCGAGACGAAGAGAACGTTGATGACGTTATCCTAGAGAAGCATAGGTTCGATGGTCACAAGTTACCTCTGATCAAGAAACTGTCGGCTGGATGGGACAAAATGTTTGGACGATTCGCCCGATCTCTCATACGCCGACATCTGCAATTATTTTGTCCATAAACCGGGTTATGATCATGAGAATCTCAAGTCCTACAAAGGACTTGACGGTTATAAACTCATGATAGATGGACATGTCAGAAGTCTACTGTTTCAAAAAACTGATCAGTGCAGCTATTTCAAATTTCAAGTTCAACCCACTGAAAGGAAAAAAATATGAAATGGCAAGGACTGTTATGATTGCTGGACGATCATAACGAACAATGGCGAAATTATATCAGGCGTTTGTCAATGCTATGGAGGGTAAGTATTTGGCAACCAAATTGTAAAAGATAACATGGTTTTTATTTGCATAAGAGAGTCGTAATAACAAAAATTCCATTGTTTGGGAGCAATGAAAAAATGTTTTAATTGACTCATGCGGTTCCTTAATTAAATCTAGTGCACCATTTGTTAATGTTATGGCAGATGGAGGGTGTTGACATGTAGCTGCTGGACTATTTGAGGTAGATAGAACACTACAGACAAGGAAACTGGGACAACAACCTTCTTGCACTGATCAGAAGTTTGTGTGGACTCAGCCAGCTAAGAAGGCCCAAGGTGCTGTGCCAGTTAAGAAAATGAGGCTAGACAAAAAGGCTAGTACTACCGACCCTCCCATTGACCATTCCATGTTTGACCCTCGTCCAGAATGGGCAAAGGGCACATCCCAGCTCCGACAGATCCAGTTGCATGAAATACTTCACAAAAACTGTCCAGATGCAGTAGGGCTGGATGTGCTAGGGGTTAACATGCCAGTTTCCCTTGACACCATACCACCAGAGGATGATGCTAATTTGTTGGCTGAAGTTACAGTGAGCACTTGTACATCTCTGACAATAAAGGAATTAGTTGAGGACAGAGCCGTTAATAGCCGTGAAGACTTAGCTCCTTTGCTGTCATCAATGCAATATAAGGAAGAGGAGCGGGAAGAAATAACTGGGTCTACAATTGGTCAGTCCAACAACCCCATATGGTTTAAACACAGGGTGGCTAGAATTACAGGGTCTATTGCATACACAGTGTGTCATCGACGAGAAAGCACAGATCCCAAAAGCCTACTTGAAACTATAGTGGGAAAAAAGTTCTCAGTGGGAGAACATGCCTGCTCCAGTAGAGTATGGGAAGAATAATAAGCACAAAGCCATTGAACTTTTCATCAAGGAAAATAAAAACTTAGATAGAGGTCTTGTAGTTAAGGAGACTGGACTACACATTTTCGAAAGTTGTGTTTTTAGGAGCAAGTCCAGATGGAATTATGACATGCAGCTGTTGCAATACAGCCAAAGTGGTGGAAGTGAAATGTCTATGGGCACACAGAAATCAAAAGCCCAAGGAAGCAGCCCTAGCAATGAAAGGCTATTTTGACATAGACAATGCTGGAAAATTAGTCCTTAGAAAGGAAACAAAGTGGTTTTATCAAATGCAATTGGAAATGATTGCTACTCAATTGCCAACTGGTGTTTTGGTTCTATACACTGATCTAGGGGTTGAAAGTGTCTTGGTTCAATTTGAGTCCAAGCTTTAGAGACACAATGACTTTAAAGTTGAAGAACTTTTATTTGGCTTTTGTTGTGCCACATTTGGTGAAAGAATTGTCTTGTATTTAACTTAATGAGGATTACTAGTTGATACCTGTATGTTCAGGGGTTTCAATAACTCTTGTATACCTGCCAACCTTATAAAATCAGAACTAGGGACCACCACCCCCCCCCCCCCCCCCTCCCCCCAGTCCTGGGGTAGTACCCTGCCCACAGCACTGAGCAGGGTCCAGGTCAATGATCTCGGGGTTTTGCAGTAGTTGTTAACAATGTTGCCTGTACTTTACTGTTCTACGTTAATACGTAGCATTAGAATTCTCAGGTGTTGCTTAATACTCTCAAGCACAAAATGTACAGTACTGCATAAAACAATAGGAGTTAGAAGAGTCCAAACTAATCTTTAAGATGGTATGTCTAATTTAAATAATAGAATTACAAACCTGCTTCTAATGAAACTCATCCATTTGGCTTATTTAGCTAACTTTGGATAAATGTTACACAAAGCAGCACAAACAACAACAATCTGGTCAATTACTGGCTTCAGTGTCAAAGGAATGACTCCTTGTAGCATTTTAAAGTTCTTAATCCGTTCTATAGCTCTCTCTACGTGTATTCTGGCAGAGGCAATTCTTATAGTCTTTGTCACTTGCTTTCTGGATAATGGCTTACCAGTAGTAGAGGGTGGTATGTTTAAAGTGCAATTTTTTACAAGCAGCAAATCACGCACTTTAAACCCTATGTCAGCCATAACATCATCCCCAGGCTCAAGAAGATCCAAGAACCCACATTTCTGGGTTATTTCTCTGTCTGAAACACTACCCGACCATACATTTGAAACAAAGGTAAATGCGCCTGATGGTGAAATTCCAAATAAGCACTTGACAGTGTTTCTTTGTTTGTATTCACTCCATGTGATTTGCTGTGCAGTTGGAGTTTTAGGTTTTTCAACGTGGAACTCAGAACAATCAATGACCACTCTGGTTCTAGGATACCGAGGAAAACACTGAGGCCTGTGAATTTCAACAAGTTCCCTTGATGGCCAGGCTATTAAGCCTATCAGTTCATAGTACAATAAATTGATCCAAGTTTTAAACAACTTAGAAACTGTAGAAAAAGTAATACCAAAACTATCTGCTAAATGTTGCTCTGTGAATGATATATGCTGCTCCCAACTTCAGTGGCTTCATAGCTCAGTTGGTTAGAGCATCGCACCGGTAATCGCAAGGTCACGGGTTCAAACCCCGTTGAAGTCCTGAATTTTTTTTTTCAGGCTTCTTTTCGCAATTGCATAAATTGCGTTCACAACTGCGAGGATCATTCTTCATTTGATTTTGAAATGTTGCTCTGTTAGACCTAAGCGAAGCTTCAATAGTACAAGCACAAATTCTTCATATGATGTTAGTTTCCTTCTTCTGCCTGCCTGCTTCCTGTCAGTATCCTGAAAACATTATAAAACAGTAAACTCTGGATCAATGATATTTCGATATCACATCACAGAATACATCCGTAAAAAAGCATAAATAAATTTAAAAGAGTAAATTGAGTTTTCAATCCCTTTACCACAGCCCACAGCTACCTCTTAATACAGACAAATTATTTCAGCTCAGTCATGAAATAAATGGATAATTTCAAGGCTGTGCTCTAAGAAAAATTTTTCAGAGCCAAAAACTCTGAACCATTGAAATCCAGGGCGCCCAGCATAATAATTGTGTGAAAAAACTAAGATTTCCTTGTCGCCCAAAGGCAAAAGTAAGTCACCAGGGGCCCCTGGATACCGCTAGAGCACAGCCTTGAATTTACTGTGTGCAACATCTGATTTTTATACTCAGTTCATAACCAACCAGTCAAACAACAACACATAAAAATGGAAGGATATGTGCAAAGAAACTCTCTATTCCATTATTCCACTCGATTCCAAGTCACTATTCCAACCCCTTATACCCTAATAAATGAAAGACCCCTTACATTTCTGAAACTACTTGGTCCATGCCAGTACCTCATGGACTGAGCAACAGATTCAAGTAAGGCAAATAAGTCGACCAGTAAACTGCGAGATGGTAACCCTGTGTAAAATCTGACACTCTTGTCATACTTCAAGGCTTGCATCATAAATAACTCTCTTCTCAATTTCTCCTTGTTTTTCAGTGTCTCTTCACTTTGCTTGGTCCTTTCGGTGAGTTTGTCACGGTCTTCAGAGGTGAGGAACGTTTGTGAACCAACTGAACAGTTCGAGGAACAGTAATTATCAAATGAAGAATGATCCTCGCAGTTGTGAACGCAATTTATGTAATTGCAAAAAGAAGCCTGAAAAAAAATTCAGGACTTCAACGGGGTTTGAACCCGTGACCTTGTGATTACCGGTGCGATGCTCTAACCAACTGTGCTATGAAGCCACTGACATTGGGAGCAGGTCAATTGTGGGTTCATATGTTCCCGTGAAAGAAATGAGTGTGAATGATATATGAAATGAATCATATATGAACTGCGGAAATGAAATCAAATGAAGAATGATCCTCGCAGTTGTGAACGCAATTTATGTAATTGCGAAAAGAAACCTGAAAAAAAAAATTCAGGACTTCAACGGGGTTTGAACCCGTGACCTCGCGATTACCGGTGCGATGCCCTAACCAACTGAGCTATGAAACCACTGACGTTGGGAGCAGGTCAATTGTGGGTTCATATGTTCCCGTGAAAGAAATGAGTGTGAATGATATATGAGTTGAATCATAAATTGCGTTCACAACTGCGAGGATCATTCTTCATTTGATTTCATTTCCGCAGTTCATATATGATTCATTTCATATATCTTCACAACAGTAATTATGTTCAGCTAGAATTACTGTAGAGATGAAGGATTCATCACCACCACCACCGCAATTCTCACTCAGTTCTTTCGAGACTTTTGATGTCTCAGTTGATGGTTTCGTAATCTCTTCAGGCACAGATTGGAAGGGGTCGACTGAGTCTCCTTGTCTCGAGGGGCCTTTCTTTTGGAAGGATGCTCCTCGCAACGATCCAAATTCTTACAGTTGTAAACCGAAGGTATCGGGTCAGCTTTGCAGTATCCCAAGCTAGACTGAAATGTATTGAACAAACACGGTAGTTTTTCGATATGTCCTTTAGTTTCAAATCTTTTCTCTTCAAGAATAAAAACCAGGCTTTTCTTAAAGTCTTCTCCGCTGGAAATGGATGGAATTGTACTTTCAGTAAATCAGGACGCTTCGGAGGATGGCCACAAATACGAGCAGAAACATTTTCCTTAAATCCTCTCACACAAGCAACCTTCTCTCGAGTACTGTTCTTACATCCGTACACTACACAAAAATGCCAGGTCATTCCTTTTCGTCCAAAGCCTCCAAATGCAGTTGTGATGTTTGTGTTCTTTGATGCCTTCCTCGACTTGCTCGCATTAGCCTCACTTTCGTGCTTGCGCCCGTTGGCGTACAAAAACGCGGTTTCATTTCGAACAAGAGGCTACAATTAGCCTAAACTTTCGCCCGCCCCACAATACATCGCCAAAATTAGAGACTACTCGCAGTCCTCAACGAAGCAGATATGAGGAAACACGGCAGTCCATCTGGAGTTAAGTTTACTCATGTTAAAAGCTTTCTTCTCGCCGTTGAACTTGCAAACATTCGCAGAGACACTTCTCTTAGCATATTGTTTGTTCAGACTTCAAAAGACACAAGGTGAATCGACATTTTCCGATACGTGACAACAGGCATCACTCTTGCTGTTGTGAGTTGTTTAAAATAGTTAGCGCTTGCGCAGAAACGCCGGAAGTGAGCTTTGTGGATGAAACTCGACGACGAAGAAAAAAAGAGGCTACAATTAGCCTAAACTCGGGCTTGCAAAAAACAGTATTGTATCCCTAACTTAGCGCTAAACAAAAGAATAGAGGGAAGTCTGTCTTTCTTACATCGGACTCATTGTGCTTAGCTTGTGTTGGAGTCTATTTCTTTAGACCCCTATCAACATATATTCCTCTAACATTACAAAATTGCTTTACAGCTCAACCGTTGAGAACAATAATTATAACACTTGTAAGAAATATTTCTAAAAGAACAAGAAAAAGAGAAATAGAAAAAATAAAGCCCGTGATATATACCACTAAAAGACATCGAACCCGGGTTAGTTGCGTCACAGGCAGGAACAATGACCTTTAGGCCACAGAGGTTTATCGCTATGCAATGTGATAAAAATAGTGTATTGATTCCAAAAAAAAAACTAAGCACACTTGTTTTCGCCTCGATGGATAATTGTTTGAGAAAGAAAACGCTTATCGAACGATGTAGGATTTTTTCGCATAAACGTTAATGGAGTCTCGGTGAAATGTGAATAGAAAATTAATTAGCAGAGTGAAACTGTTTACAAATACGTCAATCCAGGGTCATTTGAAACACAAGAAAGGAACGTTTCTCGGACAGTTTCAAGTCACGCTAGTACATTCGTAAAAACTAATCGCTTATCATTGAAAAATTAAAGTCCAGAAATTGAGATATTGTGGGAAAATAGTAAATAAACTACCTGTCAAAGTCTGAGGGGTGTGTGATATCCCGTACTTGAGTTATTCAACAAAATGTACATCTCAATGGAGCGGATACG
>JAEMWC010000652.1:300000-357500 GCA_016490735.1 Pachyseris speciosa
ATGGGGTTTCAAGGCCATGAAAGCGTGTCAATTTGAAACTAAACTGCGACAACGAAATCCCTGACGAAACGGTTTTATTTTGTGAAGGAAACCTGCAAGTATTGTGTTTTGTCTTCACAATGGGACTGGAACACTTCGCCCTAAGATTTTTCATGATTTTTACGCTTTTTACGATTTTTTCACACGGCTCGCATGGCTCGCTGCTATGGCTCTCATGGCTCGCATGGCTCGCATGGCTCACTGCTATGGCTCGCATGACTCGCATGGCTTGCTTGGCTCGCACTGTATCCGTACTACGGAAGCCCAGGGGGGCCATTGACCTGTTTTGTTTTTCTTTTTGACTTTTTCATTTTTACTTTTACATTTTCCGTTTTGTTTCTTATTATTTAATTTTTGTTTTAGTTTCTCTTTTCAAGGTTTCAGTTTTGCTTTCAAGTTTTATTTTTTTCATCTTTCGTTTGGATTTTATTTTTTGATTATTTAATTTGTGTTTTAGTTTTAATTTCTAAGTTTGTCAATTTGTTTTCAGTTTTCGCTTTTTAGTTTTCAGTTTTACTGTTTGTACTTAAAAGACAAAAACCAAAACCAAAACCAAAATCAAAACCAAAACAAAAACAAAATCCAAAAAATCAAAAACGAAAACGGGTGGACGGGATAGACCGCCATGCTTTTCTGTTGTTGCACAACACACGGCGGCTTAGATCACAAACAACTTGATCAAGTACTACTTCATCCTCTGTTGGCTTCATGCTTTCGGACGCCCGATAATTTCGGGCTGTGATGCCCTACGGAACGAATATCATCATTCATAGACAGCATCCTTCAGCCTATAGCAAAAACACTGACAGGAGAATACAATCAAGTACAATGGATGTTACTAGCCTGTACACTAATATCCCACAGGAACAAGAGGCCCTGCCAGGGTAAGTTCCGACAAGCGACATGACCCAAAAAGTAGCGACAGCACATAAAATGAAATCCCGACGAGAGACATCATCACCGGCAAAATTCCGACAGTGAAATCAAGGCCGGGAATTGGTGATTCAAACACCGACACGAAAGATTTTGTAAAATTTAAAAAAATTCAGACAAGCGACACGGGAACCCCCCTGGCAGGGCCTCGAAGAAGGAATAGACGCTGTATGCAAGGCATACGAAAGATTCTACGATTTAAGAAAGACACTCCAATTCCAACCCACTTTCTTAGAGAACTACTAAACTGATGGAACCGCCATAGCAATGGGCGCTAAAATGGCAGTTGTCTTCGCAAACATTATGTCTTCGGTAGAGATAACCTGTGAGCAGGCTCTCTAGTTTTTTGTTGCGGCGAGAGTCATGCGAGCGGTGAAGCTGCTGCGCAAGAAAAAACTGGAGACGGCTTGCTCGCAGGCTACAGTAGAGACAGAAATTATCAACAAAATCAGAACGAAACCACTCGAGTGGAAAAGATTCAACGAAGCCTCTGTCTTTGACATTTAAACGCATTTCAAATGTATTGAGAATCAATTCTTTAAAAACGTTTTGAGGAGATTATAAGAGATTTTGAATCACGTTTGCGTGCACGAGGCTACCCATATTTTCTTGTCAACAAGGTTCTCGCATATTACAAAGTTAAATTTACGGACAGGAAGTCGGTACTCCAGCTGAAACAAGAAATCCGCAAGAAGATATTGCGTTTTATCACGGCATACAACCACGCGTGCCTAACCTAAAGAGCATCTTAATGAGCAAATGGCATTTAATTGAGAATGAACCTTTGCTAAAAGAACGACAAAAGAGAGGAAGATCTTTAAACATCATGCCTCTAAAGGTCAAGTGTACAACATGACAAAACCAGCAGGAGTCGTGTTAGGCCTGTCAACACTTCCAAACATGAAGCCAACAGAGGATGAAGTAGTACTTGATCAAGTTGTTTGTGATCTAAGCCGCCGTGTGTTGTGCAACAACAGCAAAGCATGACGGTCTATCCCGTCCACCCGTTTTCGTTTTTGATTTTTTAGATTTTGTTTTGGTTTTGGTTTTGGTTTTGGTTTTGGTTTTTGTCTTTTATGTACAAACTGAAAACTAAAAAGCGAAAACTGAAAAACAAATTGACAAACTTAGAAATTAAAACTAAAACACAAATTAAATAATCAAAAAACAAAATCCAAACGAACGATGAAAAAAATAAAACTTGAAAGCAAAACTGAAACCTTAAAAAGAGAAACTAAAACAAAAATCAAATAATAAGAAATTAAACTCAAAACGGAAAATGTAAAAGTAAAAATGAAAAAGTCAAAAAGAAAAACAAAACAGGTCAGTGACCCCCCTGGGCTTCCGTAGTATCCTACCTCTTTCCCATTATAGCTTTGCTCTAACGAGAATGTCTTTAAGGGATTTTCCTTTGTGATAGGATATGAGTGGAGGCTCTGTAAAGATTTCTCTTAGTTGTGGTTGATTGTGTATGAGGTACCAATTCCCCAATAGTATTGTTTTTAAGCTGGGCAAAGCCGGGTGATATTGCGTTACAAAGGGCAGTATTTTCTTACGTGCATTCTTATTCCTTTGTTCTAGTGCGATGCATTTGACTTCAGAGAGGTGTTTCTCTACAACGTTAGCTGGGTATCCTCTCTTTTGAAGGCGTCTCTCGAAGTTTTTCATGTTTTCCTCAAAGGTTAATTGTGAGGAATTTGTTCTCAGAAGCCGCCTCAACGCTTCTCCCTTGAGACAGCCTTTCACATACAACAAACCCACTGCGAACTTTCAATACGCGAATTTCTACTCGTATCACCCACCAGGCGTCACAAAAGGCTTTATCAAGGGAGAAGCGTTAAGGCGGCTTCTGAGAACAAATGCCTCACAATTAACCTTTGAGGAAAACATGAAAAACTTCGAGAGACGCCTTCAACAGAGAGGATACCCAGCTAACGTTGGAGAGAAACACCTCTCTGAAGTCAAATTCATTGACAGAAACGCGTCACTAGAACAAATGAACAAGAATGCACGTAAGATACTACCCTTTGTAACGCAATATCACCCGGCTTTGCCCAGCTCAAAAACAATACTATTGCACCTCATACACAATCAACCACAACTAAGAGAAATCTTTACAGAGCCTCCACTCATATCATAATTTTTTAAATTTAATGTTTCGGAGAAGGCTTGATCGTTCTCACAAACTCGAATGTTCAAACGAAGGCTTGAATGTTGAAACGAAGACTAGATTGTTGAAGCGAATAGTTGATTGTTGAAGAGAAAACTTCAATCTTGAATCTTGTTTAGCATCTTTGAACTTGTATTGATGACAATATGGTATGATATTAAATGCAAAGAAAGAGTTTTGTTCTTAAAAGTTCATATGTAAATCGTAAACATAACGTTTAAAATGAAAACTTGGATGTTGAAAATAAAACTTGATTTTTGGCGGAGATTTAACGCCATAGTGGGGTACTTGAAACTTTATAATCAGACTTACCTATGGACGACATATTTTTTTAATCCGCTGCCCTCCATTTGGCTAATTTCTGCAGACAAACTTTAAAAGTTAAACCCTTACTCTATTTCAGAACAAAATCTGCAATTTTCCCTACCCTATTTCAGACCTGACCAAAAATGTGATACCCTATTTCAGACCTATTTCACGTACACAATTGGCGTAAATATAATTAAAAGAGAAAAAAAGATGATGGTCTTATCGCCTGATGATGAAGAAGTAGCTTCTTCTAAAAAACATAACTAGCTCAAGGCCAGAGTGCACGAACCATACCTTATTTCAGACCCAAATGGTCAAAATTGATATCTTATTTTAAACCAAAACGGCTAAAAAACCATACCCTTGAGGGCCGCACATACCTATATAGCCCATATAAGGGAGTACCCCCCCCCCCCCCCCCCCCCCTCCAGGATGTACGGCTTTCTCCAGTGTCCCTGAGGTCAACTATAGGACATAATGTATCGACTAAAGGCGTGTCCTTGGCGTGTATCCATCGTATCAGTCATATTCAGTGATGATTAAACTGGAATACTTTAGCAAGGACCACCGTTACAAAATAAAAGAGCCGGATCCTGTAACAGATCTAACCAGCTATAAAATTGTAAACTAGAAAACGGTAAAAAACCAGCAAGGCTGGTTCCTCGCTGTGTAACCAGCCTTGCTCGTTTTTTACCATATTCAGTGAGTTTTAGAGGTAAGGAAATATTTCTTGCCCTTAGGTGTCGGAGAATTAAGATTGAATGAACTGAGCACTCAGCAACATTTCGTTATAAACCAGATAAGTTAGGCGTGTGATGCTAAATTAATATTGCTCTTTAGTACCACCACATCTAATTTTTTACAGACAATACAATACAATACAATACAATACAATACAATACTTTATTCAAGAGATAGAAAATTAAAGTTACAAAATATCTCTCGAAAGGGGCTATCTAGAGGTCAACCCTCAGGTCAGTTACAAACCCGGCGATCATATTGTTATTCAAGAATTCAAGAGTGTTATTCAAGAGTCAGGTAGGTTTATAAGGCGCTCTTTAACTGACTAGTCCTTTATGTGATGACTTTCATCATCCTGTATGGTCCTAAAGAGGGCTGTTCCGCTGTCTTATTGCAAGACGTTACTAATCGAACTTAATGGAACCTAATCGAACTTCATCGAACGATTGGGTTCGATTCAGTTCGGTAATCGGACAAAATGGAACCCAAAAATCTGTGTGAGAGTTCAATTGCGTTCGGTTTCCGAACTAATCGAACCCAATCGAACTCAATCGAACAAAACCCAAAAATTTGAAATTCTCCCTAAAAAACACTAGATGTTTACTTTGTAACAACTACAAATTAATAATGAACTAGCAAATCGAACTCTTACAAAAACATTTTGAGCAACCGAACGCAATCGAACGTTCGATTGACTTCGATTAGTTCGATTGACTTCGATTTGAGGCTGGATGGCGTGGTGATTGAAAAACGACAGTCGACTTTGGATTCACGGTCGGATTTCATTCGACCGAAAATGGATACGGCACGGTATGCGATTAACGAGTGAATACGAGTGTCACAATTTAGGGAAACTTTGACGGCACACCGGATTTTAACTTGAACGATTTGATTCTCCTCTTGGATCTCTTGCTCTTAGTTTTCTGACATTTTCTGATTTTCTTCTCATCTGACCTCAGATATTTTAGTTATAAAAAAGAGCGATCATTAGCGGAGATCTAAGTGACCGATATTTTACAATTATCACCGACACTGAGGTGAATAATTGTTTTAGTTTATACCACACAAGCTGAATAATTAGCGGAACAAAACCTTATGTGTGACAATATACTGACAAGTCGTCGGAAATTGAAAAATCTCGCGCGAATAGTACTTGCTAATCACCTCCGGGTTAACCAATCAGAGCGCGCGTAAAGCACTATTCATTTGTGTGGTATATACTAAATCTAGATATTACATTGGTAGTGACACCCGAAAAGATAATAATAATAATAACAATAACAATGATAATAATAATAATAATAATAATATTTATTTATATGGCGCAAATTCTATATTAATTATATATGAAATCAAATCAACTCTAAATAAATCAAATAATTGGTTTTTGTGGAGAGGGGAAAACCGTAGTACCCGGAGAAAAACTTCTCGGAGAAGAGTAGAGAACCAGCAAACTCAGCCCACTTATGACGCCGAGTCCGGGAATCGAACCCGGGCCACATTGGTGGATGGCGAGCGCTCTCACCACTGCGCCAACCCTGCTCCCTGATCAAATCGAGTTGACGACGGTGGTCTTAAGCAGCCCGATTTATGGTCATTTGTAACTTTTTTTTTAATAACGAAAGAAGAACAACAACAAAAACAGCAACATTCAGTTTATTTATTTTTATTTCTCAGCCTGTTGATTTGCCTTCTCTTTTCCCTCTTTTGTAAACTGTCCCAGTGTATACCGGCCCATCTTCTTCCTGGCACGGTGATTTTGGAACCAATGGGGAAGCCAAAGCTGGCAAAAATATAGTTGTCAAGTAAAACCAACGGCAAAGTCGCGAGGGGAATGGGAAGAGACGAGCCCTCGCACTAAGCTCCACGCCTGCTCTCCAACCGAAAAATCGCCAGGCTACTCTGGTTATTTCCTATTACGATTTAAGACTCCATAGGCTGATAAAAACAAATCATAAAGTGGAATGCAATTACAGTGAAGTAAGATTAACTTTCTATTGTCCGTTGAACTTTAATTTTCGGTATTTTTTCGATTTCACAGTCGGTTTATTCTTTTATCTGTAAAATCATGTATCTTCCCTGCATGCTCAAAGGGTACATCAATAAAGATATTGCTAGTTAATTATTAATTTGTAGTTGTTACAAAGTAAACATCTGAGGACGGTTCCTGAAAGGTGTAATAACTCTATTCCAGGGATAAATCTGCCTTATTCCAGGAATAAGGATATACCTCACAAATTAATGTGATTTGGTAAGCTGAAGCCACTCTAAAGGCACTAAGGCCACATGGTAGCGGGCATTACCCCTTAAATCTACCAAAGTAAAGATTGAGCCCAAGCATTAGCAGCCATGGACAGCTGTTTCGGCCTTGTTAGGCCTCATCAGCATGGCATAGCTAATGCTCAGGCTCAAGTACCCACATATCCATAAAACAAGCAGTGAAAACGTAAAGCTTGTGGGATGTGGCTGGAGTGACAAGGATATACCTCACATCCCACAAGCTTTACGTTTTCACTGCTTGTTTTATGGATATGTGGGTACTTTAGCCTGAGCATTAGCTATGCCATGCTGATGAGGCCTAACAAGGCCGAAACAGCTGTCCATGGCTGCTAATGCTTGGGCTCAATCTTTACTTTGGTAGATTTAAGGGGTAATGCCCGCTACCATGTGGCCTTAGTGCCTTTAGAGTGGCTTCAGCTTACCAAATCACATTAATTTGTGAGGTATATCCTTGTCACTCCAGCCACATCCCACAAGCTTTACGTTTTCACTGCTTGTTTTATGGATATGTGGGTACTTGAGCCTGAGCATTAGCTATGCCATGCTGATGAGGCCTAACAAGGCCGAAACAGCTGTCCATGGCTGCTAATGCTTGGGCTCAATCTTTACTTTGGTAGATTTAAGGGGTAATGCCCGCTACCATGTGGCCTTAGTGCCTTTAGAGTGGCTTCAGCTTACCAAATCACATTAATTTGTGAGGTATATCCTTGTCACTCCAGCCACATCCCACAAGCTTTACGTTTTCACTGCTTGTTTTATGGATATGTGGGTACTTGAGCCTGAGCATTAGCTATGCCATGCTGATGAGGCCTAACAAGGCCGAAACAGCTGTCCATGGCTGCTAATGCTTGGGCTCAATCTTTACTTTGGTAGATTTAAGGGGTAATGCCCGCTACCATGTGGCCTTAGTGCCTTTAGAGTGGCTTCAGCTTACCAAATCACATTAATTTGTGAGGTATATCCTTGTCACTCCAGCCACATCCCACAAGCTTTACGTTTTCACTGCTTGTTTTATGGATATGTGGGTACTTGAGCCTGAGCATTAGCTATGCCATGCTGATGAGGCCTAACAAGGCCGAAACAGCTGTCCATGGCTGCTAATGCTTGGGCTCAATCTTTACTTTGGTAGATTTAAGGGGTAATGCCCGCTACCATGTGGCCTTAGTGCCTTTAGAGTGGCTTCAGCTTACCAAATCACATTAATTTGTGAGGTATATCCTTGTCACTCCAGCCACATCCCACAAGCTTTACGTTTTCACTGCTTGTTTTATGGATATGTGGGCACTTGAGCCTGAGCATTAGCTATGCCATGCTGATGAGGCCTAACAAGGCCGAAACAGCTGTCCATGGCTGCTAATGCTTGGGCTCAATCTTTACTTTGGTAGATTTAAGGGGTAATGCCCGCTACCATGTGGCCTTAGTGCCTTTAGAGTGGCTTCAGCTTACCAAATCACATTAATTTGTGAGGTATATCCTTGTCACTCCAGCCACATCCCACAAGCTTTACGTTTTCACTGCTTATTCCAGGAATACCTTTTGGAATAAGGCAGATGTATCCCTTTCAGGAACCGGCGCCTGTTTTTAGGGAGAAATTTTGTTCGGTTGAGTTTGATTGGGTTCGATTACTTCGGAAACCGAACGCAATCGAACTCTCACACAGATTTTTGGGTTCGATTTTGTTCGATTACCGAACTTTATTACACCCATTTTGAAATCACTGGTGATCCTTGCAATCTGATTGGCTCTCAAGAGTGCAATAAAGTGAAATAATATTAACCTATCAAATTTCATGGATAAACAAATATTATATATATGTAAATACCTTCGAAGCCATGAAAGCCGTAGAACAATATACTTATGGAACCATGTAAACACAGTTTGCCACTCAGCTTTCGACACACATCTCCAATGAAAGAAAAACTTTTTGCCCCAAGTCGGAATCGAACCGACGTTCCCCAGTTACTAGTCGGGCGTGATAACCACTACACTACTATTAGAAGCCAAGAAACACACAAAAGTCTCGAAAGAAAAATGTTCCGAGGAATGGCCGACGTGCGATACTACTCACTTTCTAAAGTGGCCACGTTGCCAGCGTGGTTGCTCCGGTAGTGTAGTGGTTATCACGCCACGTCGGTTCGATTCCGACTCGGGGCAAAAAGTTTTTCTTTCAATAGAGATGTGTGTCGAAAGCTGAGTGGCAAACTGTGTTTGCATGGTTCCATAAGTATATTGTTCTACGGCTTTCATGGCTTCGAAGGTATTTACATATATATATTTCTAATTCCCGTTCAGGGAATTTAGAGGCCAGGGAACACACAAAACTCTCGAAAGAAAAATGTTCCTAGGAATGGCCGACGTACGATACTACTCACTTTCTAAAGTGGCCACGTTGCCAGCGTGGCTGCTCCGGTAGTGTAGTGGTTATCACGCCCGACTAGTAACTGGGGAACGTCGGTTCGATTCTGAGACGGGGCAGAACGTTTTTCTTTCAATAGAGATGTGTGTTGTCGAAAGCTGAGTGGCAAACTGTGTTTACATGGTTCCATAAGTATATTAAACGAATATTAATATTGACAAAAAAACTGTGATTTCAAAATGGGTGTAATAAAGTGGTAATTGAACTTCAAATCAAACTCGCGCTGCGCGCTCGTTCGATTTTGAAATCACGCGTATGATTTCACACCAAATTAGCTAAAATTGCACTCAGTTCAATTACCATTATGAATCGAACCCAGTCGTTCGATTAAGTTGGATTAGGTTCGATTAAATTCGATTGCCGAACCTTTCGATTAGTAACGTCCAGCTTATTGCTAATGTTTCATACCGCTGGTGCTATATATATATATATATGTTCAAATTTCGGCAGGCGATTTCCCCGGCCCTGTAACTGAAGATCCATTCATGTTGGATGTTTGCGTGATCTTTGGCCAAAGCCAGATGCAATAAGAAGAGTACCCGGATGTTTATAAATCTTTGCGCATGCGCTTGATTTTGCGCGGTGTTGATCTTACTTCCGGGGTTGACTCTCGTTTCATCGAGATCATGGCGCTGCTTCCAGCGACGTGCAAATTGAAGCCAGAGAACTACCAGCATTCTGCTTTTAAATCGTTCATTTTCCGGTTTGTAGGTTCGTTGTGTAAGAGGGATAGGGATGCTTTTAGGTTTTGGTGTATTGGTGTGATTCCTCGGGCGAAATTGGATATAGATGTTAGTGATGATGGTAACATTTTGAGGTTGATCGAATGTTTGCTTGATGATTGCGTGTTGTCATTTGCCGACGTGTCATTTCTAAGGCAGTTCCTTTTGAGTATAAAAGGTTACGAGTTGTTGGAAGAGTTAAGAGTTGTTGAATTATGTGTAGGTATCGATGCTGTTCTGAGATGGTATGGTATGGTTAGGGCTAGCGCCAGTGCAGGCCCTGGTGAAGGTTGCGAGTTGGGCTGTAACGGTACTGTTAATGGTCGTGATATTGTTAGTGGTGGTCAGTTCGGTTCAAGTGTACGTGCGATTGGTGATGCGGCTAGCGCCCTTGTGGATTGTACCAGTGTCGTGGATTTTTTAGTGGTCACGCGAGGAATGTATCATGAAAAGATTTCTCAAGTCATGGAAGGGTTGAAGCAAGTTGGTAATGACATGGAGTACCTGCAGTTATTTAAGGATGTTATCAAGGAGTGTCAAGAGTGGTCCATAGTAGCAGTTTTGATGATAGTCTTGGGTGAGCTTTATCCGTCAGTCAGTTCAGAAAAGGAATATTTGGAAGTATTTGCAAGGTGGATGCTTGAACGTGGTGGTCTGGTAAGCCCGACTTGACTCTTGATAATTTATTATGATGATGTTAGTAACTGACTATCGGAGCCTGTTTTAAAGGGGCAGTGCCACGAGGATTTTGCTATTTTAGGTCAATTCTGTCCTAAAATCATTACTTTGAGGCTTTATTCATAAACTAAATGCTTCTGTAAAACTACGACGAAGATATCAAATGAATTTTATCAGAGAGGGCTAACATAATAAATTTCTTGAGGACTTTTTCGCTGACGTAGCATCAAAACTTGAAAAAATTGGCCAATGTTTTCAAGTTTCAATCCATTTCCATCCTTGCCATCCGTAGCAACAGGCGACAGGAAACAGTTTCAGTACCTTCAAATAGTCTTTAATAACAAAACTAGACCATTAGTTTTGGAATCTTGAAATGGCCAACACTCGTGAAAAGAAGGAGAGTGGCACGACTCACAATGATGTTTAAAGTAGTTTCTGGTCTATCAGCTATACAATTTCCACCCTATATATTATTTAAAAGGCGACAGGGCACTAGGCAATTTCACCCTAAGAAATTCATTCAAGTTGGTGCTAAAACAAACAAATACCAACACAGTTTTGGAACTCCTTACCAAATAGTATCATTGAAAAGCAGTCACTAGAAGTTTTCAAAAAGGCCGTCATGTGCCATCTTTAAAAACCCTGACATTTTAATACTCACACCATAATTGTATTTTTTTGTTTTGTTTTGATAAGCACATGCACATCTGCATATCTGCTGTGATGGGATATACCATTTGCAGATTATACAATTAGATGCGAAGACACCTTCTAGCTTTTTATTAAGTTGCCAAATAGTGTGACACTGCCCCTCTAAGAAGCCCTTGTTTTTACAAGACCTGTATTATATCATTCAACTTATTATAAACTCTATTTACTACTGTATATAATTAAATTTATTTTAATTATATCTGCAAAGTTTCCCACCTATTTAAATTAGCTGGTAGGTACATACATTTAATTGGTATATACCACACAAGTGAATAGTGCTTTTTGTGCGCTCTGACTGGTTAACTCAGAGGTGATTAGCAAAGTACTATTCACTTCCGAGCAGCCAGCACATGAGATTTTAAACTTCTGACCGCTTGTCGGTATAATTATTGTCACACATAAAGTTACTGTAATGTTTTGGTTTGCTAGTTATTCAGCTTGTGTGATATACTAAAACATTTTTCACCTCAGAGTCAGTGAAAGTGGTGGATATTTACCTTGCCACTTCACCGCTCTGTAAATATCCATCACTATTCACCTCCACTTTGGTGAATAATTAATTATTGAATAGATGTAGTAAGCTTCCTGCTGTGATTAGTGTAAACTATCAGGAGATGTTACTAAGAACCCGAGCTTGTTACAACTACCTTATGTAGCAATCTGCAAATTGCACAAATTACTCTTAAAGGTTTTAGAGATTGAGGAGGTCTATGTTGACGTTAGGATGATTACTTCTTCTCGTCTTTCTTCTTTACTGATCTAAGCTTACTCATTTGTTTATTAGTATTATATTGCCAATAATTTCAATTAATTAATCAATTTATTTATTTTGATAATTTTATCAAAATCAAAAATTAATGTTAAAATCAAAATTTATCATTAATTGTTACCCACCTCGAATAGCTATGCTAACTGTGGGTAACAAATATTGTACAGTTGTTGCGTATCTATTATTAATTAAATGCATTTCGTGCAATACCTATTTATTTATTATACTGACAAACAAGATTCTTACTAAATCAGGAATATTTCTTGTCTTTTGATTTCAAAACAGAAAGCATTTGAAGATTTTGTAAGAGGGAAACAAAAGGTTTCAAACAGAGGTTGTATGTTGTCATTACTTGGAGAATCGCTAAAGGAACAAATCAGGCTCATTGGACGTAGTGTGGACATCCAGCTGTCAACTTGAGTGTGAATAGGTCAGGGTTGTATAGTATGGATGTTTTGATTGTGATTCTTGTGGTGGAATCTCATTAAGATGCGGTGGAATATGTTAACGCGTTAACATGATCTCATGGATAAGATGTGCAGGAATTGAGACATACATGTATCAGTACCCAAAAGTGGAACCTCAGACCTCACAATGGTAATGGAAGAAGTTGGTAATGGTGTTCATGTCGTAGACAAGGACAACATTGTAAGTAGACATCCCCTCTCTTGGACTGCCACCTTGCCGTGGTAGAGGGGCTTGTGTGTCTCTTTGATCCATAGAACTCAGCCGGCGGAGGCTTTGCGCCTCTGGCAGGTACAACCAAGCCGGAAAGATCGATGGTTAGAGACCAGACAAAAGGGCAGTCATTCCTTACTACCAAAGGTTATATAGTTTTAACTCTTATCACAATGGACTGTTTGTTGCTAGATAAATTCATAGTAAGCTGTTACTTATCCTTGAATGTCAAAACATACCCAGTGATGCTCACTTTAAATAAATCATTTTAACAACACAAGGAAGCTTGTGTAATTTGGCTCTCTAATGCCATTCAAGTAGGTTTTTCTCTTGTATTATGTATATATGTACAGTAATTATGTATCAAAATGCAAAATGAAGAATTTTGCCTGTATGTAAATATGTATGATTATAATGATGGAAAAATAGTATGCAATATCTTGTTGCTGTAAATAAGCATTTCAGTTGTACATTACAGTAGGTACTTAATTACATTTCTGAACTTGTGTAAGATGCAATTTTTCAGTCATAACTGTGTCAAAAATAAATAGATAATTCACTAGAATGTGAAACCAAGAGTAGCAATGTATTGCTTCACATCAATTTTAAGCAACTGAATATTGGATATTTAAATTTTGTTTTAGTTTGGATACTCTGGCTTCTGTCATTGTGCAGGCCTTATGGGAGATAATTTACACACCACTTATTCTCAAGGGAAAAATCACAATGGAGACACCCTGTGTATTGTATTTACCTCATAACTCACAATAGTGCTAAATATGACTACTCTCTGTTTTCTAAAAATGATTTTATAGATATATACAAAGTCATGTATGGCTCTACTTAAAGTTTCAATATTAATGTCCGCATGGCATCTGACTCACTACCAACCTGAAGCACCATGCTAAAGCCTGAGCACTTTGAGTTACTCCTACAGTGTATGTGGTACCAAAGGGTGTGATGCTTATTCAAGGAGCATTGCATCTGTGTGCAGAGAAGTGAGAAACTGTTCTATGGTGACACTTCAACATAGAAGGTGCATTTTTTTAGTTAATGTGGTACTATGTTCTGGGTCGACAACAGACAGAATATGATATTTTCATAACATGGCTTACTGGCGCTTATTTTCAGGGGGTTGCTGTAAGGTTTTAACGTGATGAAAGAGCAGATCTTCGAAGAACTGCTTTTTAGGGAACCTATATAATTTTAAGAAAAAAATATTAATTGCAAAGGATGCAAAACATTATTGCCCCCCTCCTCCCTCCCACTGAAAGAGCAAACTTTCAAAAGAAACAACAGAAACAGAATGAAACAAAATCAAATTACAGTTTGAGAAAAACAGTGAAAATTGCAAATCAAAGCTCTTTAATTCATGTTATTTTAAAAACATATATTAAGTACTTTGAGATTCAATCAAAATTAATACTCGAGACAGTGACAATTTATCTGTTGACAGTCACATGCTTGAGTTCTACTCACTTTGACTGAACAAGGTTCAAGGTTATATTGCACTTTATGTGTCACATTTGCAAGACATTTACTTGTACCTGAAATTACAAAGTCACCTGAAGAAACCAAGTTTTACTGCAAGTGCTTCTTCATGAACTCGATCATCCTTCCTAAAGACAAATCACAAATTTCTTTGGTGTAATTTGGGTTGGTAGGGTTGGTAAAAGCATGACCAGTTTCATACATGAACAGCTCATAAGTGACTCCTCCAGCATCAAACTTCTCTTTAAGAGCCTCGACATCTTTAGGTGATGAGAATCCCTGCAGATGATCCTTACTCCCAAAGTGAGCCTGTACAGGGATTTTAATCTTTCCCACATCACAGAGCTCAGAGCTTGGAATGCCGTAGAATGGAGCAGCAGCGGAAATCTGTTCAGGAATCAGCGCAGCAGAAGCAAGAGCAAGGGCCCCACCCATACAGAAGCCAGTAACACCAACTTTTTTACAACCTAAAAATAACAGAATTTCACAACAATGATGTTGAGACAGATCCTAGAGCAAGTAGAAACATTGACGATGTTGTATTGCAAACATGGCTAATGTTGGGCCTTTAGGCACAAAGCATGCAGAAAATAAATTTCACAGAAAGGCGATTCACTTTTCTTGGGTATCATCTCTTTCCTGACTTATCAATGTCCACCAGATCACTAGATTTTATCTCCTCAAATTAAAGCTTGCCCTGCTCTTATTAGCATTCTACCCTGAATAACTGCCCAATTGCAAATAAGCACCATACCCCCTTTCCCCAGGATATAAACAACTAAACCAACATCAGTACATGGAGGAGAGCAGTTTATTTTCTGTTACATCACTTCCAGTAATTTCTACAGTATCTCCATATGCTTGCAGAGTTCTTGTACATGTAAGTGCATCATGCAAAATAAAGTTACGGTTCATTGAAAGAAAAACTTAAAAGTGCCCCCCTTCCCCTGTGGTCACAAGGGAATGTATTCAGCAGGAAAGAATAGGTTTATGTTAGAGATCTCCAGTGTCCAACACATTTCCCTGGTTTATTAAGCATTAAAGAGCTCCTTGGTGGGAAAAATTAGCTTGAAACGTGAGTGAGATGGGAAGCCACAAATGCATAACATCGCTGCTAAACAATGCATTAATCGTTTCTATGACTAGTAATTAAAACTGATTACATGAGCAAAACGTCACAGGGATTGCCACACCCATTGGTGGTTTAATACCATCATTCAAATGCAAAGAACCAACCATCAAAACATGAACAGAACTGTCTTCTGCCATAGTTTAACGTATGCATGAAACTGAAGAAATTTGAAACCCAAACAACTAACATGTGTCTGCCCTCTTGACTTCCTAGAGCATTATTAAATATGCACAACAAACAAATGGCCCTTACAGAAATGGTTCTGATAGCCATTTCATCTTCAGCGTCTAACAAGCTTTGCTGACAATGTTGTGCCATATTTCTCTGCTTAGACTGTGAGCAATTTTTTTCTCATGAGTTCTGTAGCACATATTAAGGTGGCCAATTAAGACCAGTTTCCAGCACTTTTCAGCTCTTGTGCTTTGATGATTCTTACCAATCTTTATATGTTGTTACCTTTAAAGTGGTAAAAAACAAATGCCCAATCACTGGTGAACAAGTTATGATTAGGAACACCTCTCATTATAGTTTTAAGTGACAATAACTTAAAAATTGACCTTGCTGACCCTCATTGTTGAAAATGTCATAAGCATGTTGATATCAAACGTTTTGCAATGTTAAAAAAAATTGTGGGAGTGGATTTAGAGCCACCTTAAATTTTCTAGAATTTTGGACAAATTTGAGGTGAGTCATTATGGTTTCACCACAGACTATTGTTATTGTTGGCAACTTTTAAGCGACGGAAACTAACCCGGAAACATTTTTTTTAATTAGAGCAATAGCAAATAATAATAATATTATTATAATTATTAATATTTATGTATTTAAGCCACTGCAAACAACCTTGAAATTTACTTTCACTGGAATCATTTCGGGATGGATTTGGGAATCATTTCAGGGATGGGGATCATTTCAGGGTCTATACAGATCTTACTGAGCTCTGACAAGGGGTCTGGTGTCACTTTGTCGCTTGTTTACGACTCTGTCTGTCGCTTGTTTTGTTAGGGACAAATGTCACTGTTGCAAAGAAAACAAAGAGGAATGGAAAGTGAATTGTCGCTGCCATGCTTTTTCAGACATATACAAAACATGGTCCATGGACCCCTAGCCTCTTCTGGACCAGGTCCAGTAGTCTTCCAATAGTCTTCTGGACCAGGTCCACGCATGATCCCCAATTGTCATTTCTGCCTTTCTCGTATGAGTCCAGTCCAGATTCCAGTACCTGGCTTGTCTTGAGAATGGCATCGAACGCATCATTTGCTTTGAAATATTTGCCAAAAACCCACTTAATTCAAGAAAATATGTCAGTCAATTACCATGGAAAGGTTCATCTTAGGTTGTTAGCAGGCCATCATTAAGGTTGTCAGAAGATGGTCTCTCAGAGAAAGCAGCCAGTCAAAAATCAAGCAATTCTTCCTGTAGCTGTTATGTTTTACTAATTTTCAGACTGAGAGTAGCTGGTTGATTTTACTAGCTGGCTATAAAAGTCGGTTGTTGGCTTCTCGTGACAACCCTGTTGTTAGGCTAGTAAGTATTATCACAACGTTCAGATTTATCTCCACTGTTTACAGTACAGATGTTTCTAAATCCTGCATTGCTTTTTTTGCTTCTTTCGTAAGTTTAAAACATTGGGTCCATGGACCAGATCCAAATCCCTGGACCATGATTTGCATACATCCTGCTTCAATGTCTTCCAATTGCTGTTGGTTGTCAGTGTTTTGGGAGAAGACTGTCACCTGTTTTCGGAGCCATGTTGCTTTCCTGCTTCTACCCCTTGGAAGGTCTCCTTATTATGCATGATCTGAAATCTTAATCTATAAGATTCTTACAAGGTATTGTAAGATCTTACAAGGTCAGATTTCTACCAGGGAACAGGTAACAACTCCTAAAGTTTGGAAACCAGTGTGAGCCAGCTCAATTTTACCTTAGTTCTGTTCATGCTTGCGATCTGAGGAAAAACGTATGAGTATTCACTAGCAGTCTACACTTTACTTTGCACTGCAAGTTATACATGTACTTGAACTTTCGGCAAATTATTGGAAGATCTTAAAGGATTTTTTGCATATTGGAAGATTTTGATACTTTGTGGATTAGATACATGTATCGCTCAACTACTTTCCGAATTTCCCAGAAATATAGGAGAGGGTACCAACAAAACACTAGGGATCTGGCCTGGGATCTGGGTATCTCGGGAAGGTATAGGGGAATACCCCAAAATACCCACATCACTAGCGATTTGGGTAAGGGGGTACCCATATCACTGCCACAGCGTGATAAAAAACGTGCTCACCTTTTCCCTTCAAATACATAAATCAAATTTAATTCTTGAATTTAGTTCGGTACGACTATAGTGCGACGTTTGGAACGGGCCTTACTAACCTTTTTCCTTCAAATACTTGGCAGCCGCGGCAATATCTTGAACTGCGCCTGGCCAGTCCAGATCAGACATGTAATGACCCGCGGTTTCGTGATCCGTTGCTATCTTTCCGCGGTACAAGTCTGGTACCAGAGTCACCAAGTTTCCTCGTTCCGAAATATCTGCTCCTTCATTAATTATGACTTCGTTCAGGCCCCACCATTCCTGCAAAACCACAAGGCCCATGGTTGATTTGCCGGCATCCCCAGTCAGCACTCCCGAACAAGCCCCCTGCTTGTTCTCGGAAGGAAAGCAGACTTTTTCTTTGTTGCTCATGGTGTACTTTGAGTGAATTTGCCTATAAAAAGTGAAGAACTGATGCCTAAATTTGCCAAAATACAGCATGGAAGCATGGAAAGCACGAATCTGCCTTATACCCAGGGACGAATGGCCGAGGGTATCCTGGGAACTAGTGTTCAGTCTTCCGAGGACATCCAAGGGGGCGCTTTCTTTTTACATGGAAAAACCGGTTGTTCAGGGGTAAATCAAGTGGAGCAGACTTTTCCACTGGAATTTTTTCGAAAACAAAGGAATACCTTCCGAGGTATGCCTCTTTTCTCTTTTTTACCAATCTCGTTCCCAGAGTAATAAGAGTATAAATGCTTGTTTTCAAGGCACCGCCCCCACATGAATTATGGAACTCGTTAAAATGAGAAATAACAAGTACGATTTAAGGGGCAACAATACGCTATCACTGCCAAAAGTAAATACCACAAAGCATGGCTTAAATTCCTTCAGATATTTCGCCGCAAAACAATGGAACAGTGTTCCAAATGAACTGCGTTTAAAAACTGGAGGTCTAGAATTTAATAAACAAGTGAGGAATATTGAATTTTAATTTTAATTACTTAAGTTTTGTAACTTTAGATGCATGATATTTTATATCCTTACATTTTATGTACATATTTCTTTCTTTCTTAATATTAATTTGTGGAAAACCTGCAAAATAGCTATAGCTAAGCGTTTCTCCCACGTTAAATAAAGATTATGTATGTATGTAGAGTACTCGGGCTGTTTGGTCATCGGGTGGACGCCCGGAGAAACTCTGGGATAATGGAATCTCGTACCCAGAGTCCTCAGGCTCTTTGGCCAGCGGTTAGTCGCCAGGAGAGACTCTGGGATAGTGTAAAAAAATCAAATTTTTTGATTGGCTGGCCCGTAACGCCTTCCATTGTTTTACCCCAGAATTTCTGGGAAAATGGCGGTCCATTATCCTAGAGTCTCTCCTGGCGACTAACCGCTGGCCAAAGAGCCTGAGGACTCTGGGTACGAGATTGCTTTTTTACCGGAATGAATGAAAAATCCTGTACCATCTGCGGCGTCCCAGTAGCTCCATGCTCCTTGACGAATTAAACGCGCAGTTTGGCGGTCCTTTTCACTTTGATATGATATGATATGATATGATATTTAATAAAGATTTCAAAAACACATTTACAAATGTGACTGATCCGCTAATAGCACGGGCTAATCTAGGCGGATCAGTCATTTATATATAAGGAATTTAAAAAAAAAAATTAAATAAATTGATTGAAGAAAATTGCCCTGTTCCTTTTAACAGAAAATTCTTATCGGTATTTCCATGCAAAATGTAAGCGCCCCAAGTGTTCAAGACAGTGTGCTAAAGATGGCGACAACTGGAATTTCTTTTTTTCTTGATCGGAAAAGACGAGGAAAACCTCAGTCAGCTGACACTGAGTCACAAGTAAGTATACGATAGTTAGCTATGAGCTATATCCGCAAGTAAGTGATGGCTCGGCATATACATAGCCTGTTCCAGGCGTTCAGATAGTAAATGGGGCATGAGATTATTAAAGCGGCGAAAAATGGAGGGGGCGACGCCGCCCATCCCAAGCCCCCACTCCATTTTTCGCCGCTTTTTTTTTTCGCCGCACTCTGCCAGTACTAACGCCCTCCGTTTGCCATCTGAACGCCTGGAACAGGCTAGCATATTCATAGAGGTGTATTTAAGACATTGTGACTATGTCTAAATATGGTCATAGCGCGCTCAATACTGTCGTTACGCCGCCCCGAGGAGAAAGATGGCGGCTTTTCCAACTTTTTTTTTCCCATAAACGCACAAAATTGTCCTTTGTCATTAATGTGCCGAATAATAAAACAATTATCCCGCATCGGCTTAATCTTGTAGAATATCGCCTGATTTTCGCAGCCACTTACGGACTCACGGGCTTTTGACGTCTTATTAATATTGATCTGACAGGTCCTTGTCTTTCTGACTAAATAGCCTGCGAGCAAGCAACAAAGGACAATATGCATTTCTGCCCAAAAGTTCTTGACGTTTTACCGGTGGCTTTACTGACTGCTCGTTGAAGAACAAGACACACGTCTTTTATACACAATCTTAAAACGACCTTAATGTTAAATCGCGGTACATGTAGTTGGATATATTCGGTAATTTTTGGTTTATCAACGGAGTTGATAATGTAAATTGACCACAGTACAGGGATTCGATTAGCTGACGTTTCGAGCGTTAGTCCTTCGTCGGAGCGAATCGAGGAATTGTGGGTTATGTATTATTTATATACAGAAAATGGAGCTACGCCATTGGTGGTAACATGCTAACTGTGAAAAACAGGAATAAATTAATTGAATGAAAAGTGCTCGTTGATACCGTGGGGATTAAGAGTGCCAATTTGAAAGATCAGTTTTTGCTCGAGATTTTTACGGCTTTCTGTGGTACCTTGATGTAGGGAAAGGCCGGAGATCGACATGTGTTGTTTGGAATGGTTAGGGAGATTAAAATGCCGAGCGACAGGTTTGGATGCGTCTTTGTCATCTTTCTCATTGACATCACGAAGATGTTCTCGGAATCGGTCACCTAGTCGTCTTCCTGTTTCGCCGATGTATAACCTTTCCCTACATCAAGGTACCACGGAGAGCCGTAAAAATCTCAAGCAAAAACTGATCTTTCAAATTGGCACTCTTAATCCCCACGGTATCAACGAGCGCTTTTCATTCAATTAATTTATTCCTGTTTTTCACGTTACCATGTTACCACCAATAGCGTAGCTCCATTTTCTGTATATAAACCATGCACAACCCACAATTCCTCGATTCGCTCCGACGAAGGGCTAACGCTCGAAACGTCAGCTAATCGAATCCCTGTAGGGTGGTCAATTTACATTATCAACTCCATTGATAAACCAAATTTTCGTGTTTCACTCCCCCACCGACGCAGCACCACAGTTTCTTTAGAAACTAATCCCCTTTATTCATTTGGATATATTCGGTAGTTTGGTATGCAGTCATCCACAGAGACCTTAAGCAACGAGGACTACAACGACAACGATAACGCAACAAAACGATAGGCTTAATGAGCTCAAACAATGGCTCTGCACGTGCGTTTTGCATTTTGGTACATTTCGCTGCCGTCCTCAGCGAAACAACAGGGACCTTAAGCAACGAGGACGACAACGAGAACGAGAACGCCACAAAACAATAGGTTTAATGAGCAAAAACAATGGCCCTGCACGTGCGTTTTACATTTTGGTACATTTCTTTGCCGTCCTCTCCAAAACAACAACGTCAAATTACCAAATTTTATGTTTTCTTGAGAACGTGAACGCATGACGGCAAATCTTTTTTTCTCTTTCCTTACTCTGACGTCGTTCGCAGTAATTTAGTTTCTGGACATATCGCCAGCATTTTGCACGTTAAACACATTGGAAGAATCGCGAAAGAGTTACAGAAACGAAAAGTTATATTTTAAATGACGTTTTCGTTGCCGTCGTCGTCGTCGTTGCTTAAGGTCCCTAACAACGTGAAATGACCTTGAGAACGCGAGCGCATGAAGGCAATTTTTATTTCTTGTTTTCCTTACTTTGACAGATCGTTCATAGTAATTTATTTCCTGGACATATCGCCAGCATTTTCCAAGTTAAACAAATTGGAATAATCGCGAAAGAGTTACAGAAACGAGAAGTTATATTTTTAAATGACGTTTTCGTTGTCGTCGTCGTCGTCATTGCTTAAGGTCCCTACTATTTAATTTTTTCGTTTATATACGGCGGACGAATAAAGAGGCCAGGTGAAACGTCGGCCGACCACGCAAATTAGTTTTTGTTTCCGCCTCGTTATTTAAACAATAAATGCCTGGATTTTCACTACCAAGAAAAAAAACGCTTTTTGGCTACACGTCCCTTAAAATGTCTGAAATCGCCGCCGGAGCTTTTACACAAACTCTGAAAGAAGAAAAGAAAACGGTAAAGATTGTTTTGTTTTTCATAATTCTGGTAGAATTAGACAAGATACCCAAAATGAAGCATGTATGAAAAGATCTCTTTTTTTCTGAATGCAATCTTTTAGAAAATGATTGCTTGACGAAAAAGTGGCTACAACATAAACGTATGAGTTCGCATATCACAGGGTCGCATATATGTGACCCGATTCGGCGTTTGCTTTGTTGGGAGATGAAAGACCTCGCGAATGAGTCGTGAAGTAAATTAATATTGCCGGTGAGTAAAACTCCGATTTCATACATAATCTGGATGTTTTGGTGTTGCAGCATTCTCTGCGAGCGGTACCCAGACTCTTCCGAGTTGACGCATGATGCCCCACCTCAAACCTCGTGCCAGTCTGGTGCATCAACCAGGGAAGCATGGAGTGGGATGTTATTATCAATAACTCCAATACTATGGAATGAAGGGGTGTCACGGAGAGTGATTTTATTGCAGCTAAATGTAACCTTGGTTAACACAACAAGGAATTTCGCAGAAACGAACCCTGAATTTGAGAAAAAGTTTACCTAAAACGTAGAGCGTAGTAAAACTAAGCACAGGGAACATGACTTGTTAATCTCAATATGAATCACATACCAACTACATTCTGAAGGGGAACGACCCAAAAATGTGATGCATTTGATGTAAGTTAAATAAACTCAGCTTTGTGCCACAGAAAAGAAAGGCTTTAGGGTACGCAGAGCTGCCAGCCCAACTTTGTCAGTGTTACTCAGTACGTGTTCTGCAGTCGCAGCTGTCTCTAGCTATCATATAGTGATCAAAAACGAACCTCCAACAGATGGACATCTCAAATAAATGGACACGAAACCACGATCCCTGCAATTTCTTCGATCCCTGCAATTTCTACAGTTATTACCTCCAGTATATAAGTGAACACCTCTACAGAAGTAGATACCGGCAGTCCCACTCACTCACGATGGCGTAAAGTTTCTCTATTATTTTCAATGCAGTTTAATCAAGTTTCTAAAATACGCACGGCTAAAGAGCAGTTTATACAACCTTGACTGAATACCCGACTGACACAACCCCTTACAAACACAAAGATGAATTTTACAAACAATGAAAATGAATAAATGAAGAAACCAGGGATATTGGCCTCCTAAAATAACTAGAGAGTTAAAGAACTAGGATGCCAAATTACAAGAAATAAATTACAATATTAAGGTACGTCGGAGAACACACATACACAAACTGTACATCACATAACACAACACATTAATAACACATTATTATCCCCTGACCTAACATAAACGAACACATCAATGAAGCACCTCTTACGGTGCCCTATAAGGCTTTCAACCTCCTGTAAGAGGGTGTTTCCCGCAAGCGTATGCTTTTGCTCTGTTCTGAAGGTGTCCGCTTACTGGAGGTTGCTTGAATTCACAAAATTCTTCGTCCACGTAAATTCAGTTTATGAGACACCAATTTGTCTTAGTCAGCAAACATCCTTTTCAAATAGCAGCTCTTTTCCCTGTACCGTAAGGACGTCGATGAGACCTAAGCTCCCCAATCACTTTATGGCGTAGCGCAGTTGAACAAAAACGTAGCATGCAAAAAAACAACCTGTAAGTTTGTTCAGGAGAACTCATGTTCAGCGAATCTATATAACGTTAAAACCGTTGTGACCTGACAATGTTATTTTAATTGAAATCAAAGGCCTTTAATTCATATTTTTAACCTATAAGTACAATGATGTTCATTTATTCTAAATACTTGAGACAGTGATGATTTTTTTCCAACTTGGACTGAGCAAGGTTCAAGGTTATTGTATTTTATGTTGTGTACAGTTACATTTCACAAGACACTGTCTGATTTGCCTGAGATTACAAAGTCACCCGAAGAAACCAAGTTTTACTGCAAGTGCTTCTCCATGAACTCGATCATCCTTCCTAAAGACAAATCACAAATTTCTTTGGTGTAATTTGGGTTGGTAGGGTCGGTAAAAGCGTGACCTGTGTCGTACATGTAAAGCTCATAAGCATCAAACTTCTCTTTAAGAGTCTCGACATCTTTAGGTGAAGAGAATCCCTGCAGATGATCCTTACTCCCAAAGTGAGCCTGTAGAGGGATTTTAATCTTTCCCACATCACATAGCTCAGAGCTTGGAATGCCGTAGAATGGAGCAGCAGCGGAAATCTGTTCAGGAATCAGGGCAGCAGGTGCAAGAGTGAGCGCCCCACCCATACAGAAGCCAGTAACACCAACTTTTTTACAACCTAGAATAACAGAGTTTAAGAAGATGACGTTGAAACAGTATCATATAAACTCGTTATTCTGAGGCCATCGTAGCTATCGCTTGATTAGTAATGAAACACAAGCAGTGGAGATAAGCATGGTAAACCAACGCATTTCGTACGCTAGGCAACTGACATACATTTTCAAAAGTGACCGCTGCAATTATTGAAAACTATAATTATATATTTTTTGTAAAGGGTCTCAGTGCCGGGCCGAGATTAGGAAAAACTATCTTAACAGTAAATCTATAAAAGGCTACAACTTTGTTAATATAAAAGCAACAACTTCTCACTACTGAAGCTGATATTAAAAGCTGACTCAAGTTCTTGGATAAATGTTTCCTTAATGTTACAAGGATAATGAGTTTTGGCAGACGCTAAAATGCCACAATGATCTCACTTGATGTTGTGTCCAGTGGTTTTAACGTGGTCAGCAATGGCTGATGTGTGGTTATTTTTAGGCACCTGGCAACATCAACAGGGACATAGGAATTGAGATTCCTGAAGCCTGGATCCCACGATCAAGCAACACGACAGCCGATCGGTACCAATTTCTAGTCTGAACAAAGAGGATCCAAATCGCACCAACCACGGCCAACCTCGGCCAACCACGGCCAACCACGGTGCTACTTATACTGATAGACAAGCAGTGGACACCAGGGGTAGGGTTATGGCCAGGCGTAGTCAATCGATAGAAATCGTTATCGGAAATCAATCGATATAATCGATATCAATGGATATCAATCGCCGATTGCTATCGATTGATATCGGAAATCGACAACAATCGATACCACAGACAAAAATTTATCGATTGTTATCGATGAGAGAAAATCGATAGTAATAGATAACAATCGATAATCCTAAGGAGTATTTGCAATTGTTTCAAACAAATGGATCTTAGCGAAGATGGCGTTCCTTCTAGTAATAAAGACCACGAGACCGCCAGAGGTAATCGTTAAGCAAGTAATTATTGATCGATTTCAGTATCTAGTCCAAGCTGATTGTTCATCGCGTTGCACCTGGTTTTCTGAAGTTTTAAAAGATTTAAACATGTCCATTCAATCCAGCGCTGTCGACCGCATCTTGCATTTCTTTTGTGGCAATCTCGCGTAGATGAGAATCCAACTCAATGCGATATATGCACGGACATTTTTTGCCCTCTAGATCGCTGCCATTATTGTATTTTGCTGATCATTCTAAAACTGTTGCATACTACGATGAATCAGAATGACTCAATATACTCATACAGACATGAACATCGCGTCAATGTTTAACTTGGGAAATGACGAAAAAAATCTTTTCTGATAGCAATCGATAAAACAATATCGTTATCGATTTCTATCGGAAATTAATATCACTCCATATCGCAACTTTTTTTCTTTATCGATTTCTAACGATTGGTATAAGAAATCGATATCAATGTTCTATTGAAATCGATATATTGTTATCGATTATCAGTTTATCGATTGACTACGCCTGAATTATGGTTAGTTATAAAACATTTGTGGAAGCAGATTTAACTGATTAGAGCCAAGATGACTTTGGATCCTCTTCCACGACTTATTTTAACTTTGCAAAAAGTTGTATCTCGTCATACTAATACTAATTGCGTGATGAAATACGCACTTACCTTTTTCCTTCAAATACTTGGCAGCCGCGGCAATATCTTGAACTGCGCCTGGCCAGTCCAGATCAGACATGTAATGACCCGCGGTTTCGTGATCCGTTGCTATCTTTCCACAGTACAAATCTGGTATCAGAGTCACCATGTTTCCTCTTTCGGAAATATCTGCTCCTTCATTTATGATGACTTCGTTCAGGCCCCACCATTCCTGCAAAACCACAAGGCCCATGGTTGGTTTGCTGGTGTCCCCAGTCAGCACTCCCGAACAAGCCCCCTTCTTGTTTTCGGAAGGAAGACAGACCATTTCTTTGTTGCTCATGGTGTACCTTGTATGAATTTTTCCGGCACAAAAGAACAACTGATGTCTAAAGTACTGCCTGCTTGGCGATCGAAACGCAAATGGCCGAGTGCAACCTGGGAACTAGGTTTACTTGTCACGGAATACCTGAGGATCTATTTTATAGTACAAGTACTTTTTCTCTGTTGCTCATGGTGTACTTTGTGTGTGTTATTGTGATAAAAAGTGAAGAATTGATGCCTAAAGATCTGTCTAAGGTACTGCTTGCTTGGAGATCGAAGCACGAATAGCCGAGTGTAACCTGGGAACTAGCTTTGCCTGTTACGGAATACTGGAATACAAGGGTGCTTACCATTTACACAAACCATCCGGGTGGAAATTTCAGGTGAAAATATTCAGTGCTGCAGTTTGTGCAAACGCAAAATGGACAAATCACAAAATGTACTAGTATCAACTGGAAATCTCATAAATAAAAGAAAAAGTGCGTTGATTAAGCCGACGGCCTATAATTTCTGAAATGTTCCAAATGGAATGGTGTGTACCATTTCATTTTCCAACCAGAATTTCCGGGATTTCCGTGTAAATGGTAAGGATCAGACCCTTGAAGTTTTCAAGGTACAGCGCTATTAAAGACCTCTCCATGCGATAGCCAACACTAAGGGTGTAACATTTGTTTTTAATGTGGGTTCAATGAACCCTCATCGCAGAGCGGATAGTGTCCAGTCTCATCAGTGCTGTGTTTTAAATCGGCCGGATGATTGAGTTCAAGCAAGCCGTATGTGTCAATCGTCATGTTCATTGATCCATCCCCTCCATCATGTATATAAGTATACATCCAAAGGTAGAGCTTACCGCACTTTTTAGGATGTGCTTAGTTTATTTATAACGATCAAAAGGTTCAGTTGAGAGCAAGGTTGAGAGCAAGGTTGAGAGTATCAGATCCCTAGCCTTGGGTTTAATTTTTCGTGAGTAAAGTTTAATTATGCATCTTGTTTAATATTGAGATAGACAAAATTAAAACATTATTTTAGCAGCCTGTTGTCACAGGCTGTTGACGCCTTATCGTTGAACTGACAGCCCCTCGTTCTTTCGGCCCCGGCGTCTTTCCGACTAAATAAGACGCGGACGTGGCATCGAATTTTCCAGCAACAAAGGAGAATAGACCTATTGACGTTTTTCCGGTAAGTGCTCATTGTTTTTAAATGGTTCGTCAAGGACTTGGCTACCTTGACATGAAATGTGGGCGACACGTTAATTTAGCGATTGTATTTATTGGCAATTTTTGAAAGGCAGGTCACTTACTGATCGAGACTTCCTTTACGATGATTCACGATAGGAGAGCATTTGTGTGATTAGATCATAACAACGTCAACCTTCATTTAATCCACGTACAACGTTCTACAACTTAATTCTGAACGAAACAAACGAAACTACAACTGTAATCACATCTTAATGCCTCACACATATTTGCAATTTTGTCCGTGACTACGCGAAATGACCAGTAACTTGGGACCAGTAACCTATGTGGAGTCACGATAATTTCGCGACGATCAAATTTAGCGACACTTTTGGTGTATTTTGTTTCAGCCGTTGTATGAAAAATCGCTAAATTCGTTAAATCAAAGTTTTGGAAACATTTTATGAAAAAAGTTATTTTCAGAACAAGCTCGCGGGCCAGAAGCTCGCGGGCTATCTTTTAACAACAACAACAAGCTTTGTTTTGCACGACCATAATATGTTACAGTATATTGAGACTTTCCAAGGGGTAGAATCGACAAGCGACGTGGCTCCGAAAACAGGCGACGATCTTCTCCCCAAACAACGACAACCGACAGAAATTGGGAAAAAATTATAAACGCGCGACATTTTGCGACAGCGACAATTCACTTCCATTCCTCTTTGGTTTCTTTGCGACAGCGACATTTGTCCCTAACGAAACAAGCGACAGACAGAGTCGCAAACGAGCGACAAAGCGACACCAGACCACCCCTTGGGAGGCCTCATTGTTGTCACCACCGTTCATTAATTCAACACTTAAATCATAGTACATGTAACTACTTAATATTCTGGATTCTGTTAACTATTTTATCATAAGAGGCATTTAACACTTAGCTTAACGAGATGTACTTGTGAGCACGAGATTATACCTCGTTGCAAGAAAATATGACATCAGCTTTTAGCGCATACAATTACCCAAATGTCCCCCAAAACTGGGTGAAAGTTTGTCTCAGTTTGATCAGTTCCTTCGAAGCGACTTCATAACGACATTTTTATTCGATTTCAAAAGGTTAGTTTAGAGAAGCGACTACACAGAAAGGAAAGATTTTGAATCCAAATACAACTGTATTGGTTAGAGTTTTTTGACCTGCGGAAATAGTTTGAAAATGACTGACGTCATATTCGCCACTATATTGTCAAGACTCTTTGACGTCTCTATTTCCTTTCGTTATTTACACTGTATTGTTCCACAAGCTGTTACGATTGCTATTATCATTCAGTGATAAAATAAACACGGCAATTTATGTGCACTCGAAACAGCCAATGAGAGATGAGCATTCTGTGAACGCTTTTTGTCCTTGGTCAAGGCACCAGCGTCGCCTCGTTTCCATGGAGGGCAAGCGATAGATCGTGAAAGGAGTTGTGTCGAAGTGACTGTAGTACCGTTAAAATGCCCAACGATTTTGAAAGATTTCGCCGTTGCGATCATTCAAACAGAAAGTGAAGTAGATAGAGAACGTAGCAGAGCTATGGTCTGTTTGGCATTCGAGGGAAATCCTTGGCGAAACAGCGAAAGAAGTTGATGATCGCGTTAAGGTGGCATGATTGTAAGATGGCTGAATTCGGTAAACAACCGTCCAGTTCACACTCGGCGTTAAGGAAGGAAAGAAGTTTGTCTGATCAAGAAAGCTCCTCGGAGATTTCTTCGGGAGCTGATGTACATGAACGCTTAAGGAAAGAGAAGTCATTTCGCAAAGAGACGGATGAAGTGTACCAACGGCTCCAAGACGATTACGACGAATTACTCAAGAAGTATGCCCAGGCTGAAAACACTATTGATCAACTTCGAATAGGAGCTAAACTCAACTTGTACAGCGACCTGCCTCCGCCTCAACAAAGCTCATTTGTGAATGTAACAGTTCACAAACAGCCTGGTACATTTAGATTTCCAAGAGGTAGCCAGGCTGTGTTGAGTGAAGGCAGTTTTACCAGCGACGTAACAACTAGTCGTGGCGTTGACACTGGGACGCAAAATGGCAACCACCGATTTTCTACAACAAGCACCGGTTTTGATCCCTCGTCGCCAGAAGCGGCGAGATTGAGGACAGCTTTGTCGTCTAAAGTACAGTATTTTCAAAGAGACGTAGATGCTTTACAAAATCATGTTATGGAGGGACAATGGGGGGAACCCCAACTTCAAGAATTGCGCGACATGTGCGAGCAACTGAAAGCTCAGAACGAGAACTTTAAACGAGAATTAACACAGATCCGGTGTTTAGAAAATGGCAGAAATCCTGAATTATTTGAAGACGAAAGGTAAGTGAAATCGAAAGAAAATGAAGGCAATTTCAAGGTTATTCTTTATTGTGTAGGTCAAAGATAATGACTAACTTTTGCGGCCGGAAACTTTGTTTGCAAAACTTGTATTTCTGTCAACACAGAGATGGTTGCAAAACAAATCTCCTTCGAAATGCTTGTTATTTTGTAAGTAGAAAGTTTACGTTCTTATATTGAGTCAAGAAGTCACTGCCCCTTTTTGAAACCATAGAGGTATATTGTACGGCTTAAGTGTGAAGTCTACAGACGTGGTAATTAACTTAGCGGTAACTTTTCTCTCCTCACTAGAAATAATTGCTTTCAGAGCTTATTCAGATGAACTTCAAGCTTGCACTTTTCCCAAAGTTAAACTGCTAAATGATTAATGATGAATCCTTTGAATTTCAACGCGTTCTGCAGGTTTAAGAACTAAGAAAAAAAGTAATTATTTTCCAGCTGGCCTTGATATTTTGATATAAAGCGATGCGTTTTTGGATAATAATTTAACCTTATACATGTACATTTCAAAACAAAATATTGTGTTCTTTCTAACGCCTTTGGAATGCCTTGTCAAAACACAAAGCTTTTGTTCTTCTGAGCTGCATGTGTTATTCAGGGTTATTTTATCCTTTATCACCAAATTATTGAGTCAAATGACACGTTACTCTATCGATTCTTCAAAATTATGCTTTTATATGGGAAATTAGTCAACTGCTTGGGTTGTTAAAGCAACATCGACTCCCCATAATTCGCAACAACTTAAACCTATATTTAAGGCATTTACCTAAAGCCAAAGATGGAATTTAACCGGATTTTCTCAGCACGGACAATTCAAAACATGATTTATGACTGTTTAAAATTCCATTTGATATAATAGAGTTTTATTATCTATTATTAGTTTATCTCAAAAATAAATTTCATGAAAAAGTAATTATTTTGTGAAATTTATTTTTTGTAGAACTGTATGCCTTGCCAACAACTTAGCATGTGATGCCCACCATATTCAATTGTTCAGTTTCTTTAACACTCAAAACCTAAAATTATTAGCAGTGTTGCAAGCCAAGAAATAAAGCAATGGTGTGAAAATACTCATATTTATTTTAGTTTCAACAGACCAGACAAAGGTAATGGTCTGGTATCAAATGTCATATAATTTATCTTTGTTATTTTTCACTTACCAATAGTTTTTGACCTGTTATACATTGATCAACTCAAAATAGCTTCTATTTTTTTGACTCAAAATAACATAATATTTATAAATTAATTTACTTCAGTTTTTGAGGCTAACTTAAAGCATGCTCCTCTTTAAATACTGTTAAAACCTGAGCCAGGACAGGAATATTTCACAAATTTCTAGAATTGTAAATATGACTATCATTCGATACTTTTTTCCCTTCCTTTTCATTGGCCCAGACCCTACCATGTGACCTACAAATAACTGTCTACAAATAATGGTCTGCTTGTGCGCATAAACCATCCAATTGTGATTTTGCTAAGATTTTTCTGCAAAAAATATTATGCTCATGCATAGTTGTGTCCATGCATCCATGCTCTTTGTATTCAGTGTACAATGGCAGATTGTTTTATGCTTCCCGAAAAAATAATTATGAAAAACAAGCTCAGTGATTGAATGATAATTAACTATTATTGAACTTGGTTTTTGCAAAATATTGTGATTTGCTGGTGTCTTGCAGATCAATAATTGATCTGCTAGAGACACTGATAAATCACGATATTTTGCTCAACCTCGTCCAATAATTGTTAAATATTTTGTATGCATAATACATATAGAGTTACACAGTATTAAAAGCTGTATAGTTGCTTAGTAGCATTATGCTCCATCTCGGTAATGTTAATGGTGACTGAGCAAAGTTAAAAAATAAATGTCAACATTGAAAGCAGAGACTTTTTTTCCTCATGGCCTCAAAATTAGTTGGAAATGAAAATTCTGCTAGCAGTAATAATTGAAATAAGAATGTGTTGCTTTGTCAAGCTCATAACAAATAACTTTAACTTTAAAAAATGTTTCTCTATGTGTTTTGAGTAAATTTCTGTAGTCCTCACCTCCTCAGCTACTAGTACATCTAGCTTCCTTTCAGTACATTTGACCATTTTAATTTTGCCTCTTTTGAACAATGCCAGAACACCTGTTTCTTAAATTGCACAATGTCATCCAAATTTATTTTCTTGTAACACCTTGTGCATGTATTAAGTTATTTGATACTTTTTTTCCTGCTTGAAACATTAGCATGTATTTATTTGTAGATGCCAAACCAGGCTACAAACCCAAGGTTAAATAAAGGGGTGATGATTGTGGTGATTATTATTATTATTACTATTATTATTATTATTATTATTATTACTATTATTATTATTATTATCATTATTATTATTATTATTATTGAGTAAATAAAGAAATACAACGTACTGTACTTTAAAACTTTCGGACTCTTAAAAATTCGGATGCTTAAAAAGTTTGAACCGTTTTATTTTCGGACACTTTTTTGTCTGAAATTAAAATCGTGAGTTGTGAGAACTTGTCTAGTAATCAGGACAGTTTTTATATATTTCTCATGCCATTTTTCTTTCTCAGTACCTTAAACTTTACGACCTATATGTTTGATAAATGTTACAAGGAGAAACAAGATACTGGTTGCTGTTGGGCCTTAGATGGTTTGTTGCAAGTTGATTTATATATATTTTCTTTTTACAGTTTTACTGGTGATTTCCTACCTGAGGATAGCCTAAATGTACAAGTGAGCAAAATTTCTATATTTCTTGTACTTATCAATGATTATATTATCGTGCAAAATTGTGTGGAATATCTCCTGATACATGTACTTAGCCAATGAGGCTGTAGGCAGAGTTGGCTAAATCAACTGAAGGGATATTCTGTAAGATTGAGCAGGATAATAGATTGTTTTAATTATTATTCAACACATTGATCACAAACAATTTACTGAGTTTGTTGCAGAAAAGCTGCCATACCGTACATACCGTAAAAACTTGGGCTCCAAATCTTGGGTGCAGCTTATATATGTTGCGGTTTAAATTTTTTTTTTGGTTTGAATTTTTTCAAACTGGTTTAAAGTTTTGAAACTGGTTTAAATTTTTCAAACCGGGTTGAAATTTTCAAACCAGTTTATATATCAACTGTCTAAAAAGGGATTTTCCCTTTTTGGGGTGTATTTAAAAAAATAGGGGGCTTGCCTTTTTAGGGGGGGGGGGGGGGGGTTCAAAAAGAATAAAATGTAAAATAAAAAGCTAAATATGAGTCTTTACTTTCCCCTGTCCTATTCTCTCTGAGTCCCACCCTATTCCCACCCATCCCCACCCTCACCCCATCCCCACTACTGTGATTACCTATACAAAGCCCCAGCTACCTTCCCCACCCCCCTCCCCAATAACTTTTACCATTATTTTTCTTTTTAAATCTCGTACTCACTGATGTTAGAACCATCGACCTCTGGGTCTGCTTCTCACTGTCATTACCACTTGACCACGATAGTAATGGTTACAAACGCTCATGTATTTATTCTAATTATCGGTTATCTGCCCCAAGCCCCTCTCATTTACATTTGAATTTATTCATACATGCGCATACGCAATTAAACATGCTCTTAAAAATGGCTTACTCAACATGCGATCGTAACTACGTAAACGAAGCAGATTTCTACAGAGAAATAGAGCAATTAAAAAGCCAACTTAAGACAGAAGACTGTCAAATAACCTTTTACATAGAAGATGACTTCTACGACAAAGCCAATAATTTCTTGAAGGAGAAAACGGAGAAACAGCTTGGCCTTTCAGGAAACAAGGATTGATCTGATTCAACAGAAGAATTAACTAAATGGGAACAACAAACAGTAAGTCGAAAGAAATGGGTTTACAGAAACTGCGAACTCTTCACAGCAAACAACAAAAAAGTTGTTTTAAAACGGGAGCTGTTTCAAGTCTTGTGCCAGGCACACAATTGAATTTCCCACAGAGGAAGGCAAATTACAGAAAAGTGGCTCCAAGAAAATTACGCAGAAATCAGCCAGAAAGTTGTTAACGCATTTGTGAAATTGTGCCCATATCATGCAGAGAAAAAGCCTATAACAAGCTGTGTAAAGAATGTCAACCAACCAATGGAAGCTCCAACTTTCCTTGATAGAGATTGATTTGATGGACTTTCGCAAGTGCCCTTGCCACTGCAAAGAATCCCATACCTGGGTGATGAATGTTACGGATCATCACACAAAGCATGTTGCCCTTTACCCATTGGCAGCTAAATCTGGGGAAAAAGTACTGGATGCCTTACAGCAACACTGCTACACATAGGGATATCCTAAAAAAATAGTGTCCAACAATGGAAAAGAATTCTCCAATAAGAATATCGAGACATTTTGCAAAAACAACGGGATAACTTTGAAACACGGGGCACCAAGAACACCAACAACACAAGGTTTAATTGAAAGATCCAACAGGTCCTGCAAGGAGGACATGCATACTCTAATAGCAAGCACAGCTACAAAGGTTTCAAACTGGTGCAAGACGCTCGGTGAAATTTCATACACCAGAAATATAACTAATACCACACTGCCATTAAGACATCTCCATACGAAGCAGTTTATGGAATCAAACCACACAGGGAACTGCTACAACAAAGTGTGGAAATTATTTCTGAAACAAACTCTCCACAGGTTGAGGACTCAAACCTCAATTTAGAACAAAGTGCTAGTAACAGCACTGAAGTTGAAGCTGATTATGATCTGTCACAACCTGAAGAACGCCAACGAAAAAGGCGAAAAATTTTTGAAAACCAAGCAACATATAACAGGAAAATGGTGCAACAAAGTAAAAAGAAAGCTAGCAAAGAATCTAGCCAGTTTAAAGTTGGAGATGTAGTTTCCATAAAATAGACAAAGCCGATAAACCATCACCATTCTACCCTAACATGCTTTTAGGTAAAATAACTGAAATTGAAAACCATTATGCCTGTGTAGTGACCAGGTTTGGCAAAATCCAAACACTTATTTCTCCTACCCTAACATCAAAGCTAACCATTCGAAATAAGTGCTTAGGCCTAATCACTAACATGAGGGCTTAATCCTAATTACTAAGAGAGTCACATAGTCAAAAGGTAAACATTCAAAATAAGTGCTTGTTTGAAAATGAAAACTGAAAATTAAACTGGTTTGAAAATTTCAACCCAGTTTGAAAAATATGAACCAGTTTGAAAAATTTCAACTGGTTTAAAAAAAATTCAAACCAAAATAAATTTAAACCATAACATATACAAGACCATTGCTTTAAGAGTGAGTAAACTGGCTTGTCTGGGATCACAAATAGAACAAAAAACCTATTTTTCAGCAAATAAAGATTAAACATATTGAAACCTTTTGTTGGTCATTGCTTTCGGTAGAAGAAGTGGCTCCTTAAAAGGAGCTGTTTGAATGTACAGTGTATCTTCTCTTTCTAAACCTGAATCTTGCTTGCCAGTTTTTCTTTTGAACGTTTCATTTGCACTTCATTTGAACAGCTAAACTCTAACTGACGTGGAATCTCCATATCTCTGCAAAGCTGCTTAATGCAATGTTTATTACCGCATATATTTTTGTTCAAATTTCATTGTTTTCATTTCAACTGTGGTTTTTAACAATGAAGAAAACTGTCATCAGTCTCAGCAATTAGGGAAATCAATTAAAGATAAGCTTTTAATAGGTATTGTAAGAGTTGATTAACTTCTTAAGGTTGCTACAATACACGGAATTAGATTTCAGCAAGTTTATCATCAGATGATTTATCATGAACAACTGCAAACAAACAACTTTTTTGTCAGTCAGAGTGCTTTTTTAATTTCTTTTTTCTCAAAATCATGATTGAAATTTGGGGGTGCGGCTTATCCACGAGTGTGGCTTATACACAAGGTTTTCTGTCAAGCACACATGATGATTATTGAGAGCGCCATGAGCATATTTGGACATTGTCTGAATGTGTTGAGTAATCAAGCAAGTGATATTGCATTCTCACTATATTTAGCCAAAAAAAGACAATGGTTTTTAATGTCTGAAACCACTGTTGTTTTGGTCCTGAAGACATTAATCAAGAACAGAATTGTGCTTCACATTTGCCCCTCTCCATCTAGCTAGAGTACTTCTGGCATTGAAGAGGTCGTGGGTTGACACCTACTGTATAAGCCTGAATTTTTTTCATGCTTTATTTTCACTACTGCTTTAAAAGTAGTGTTTATATATGTGGTGATCACTCACATCTTCATTTCTTAATCCGCAGTTCAAATACTTAATATATATGATTTTCATATATTCACACTCATTTGTTAAGGCTTACTTCCTTATAGAAGCCATATTAATATATATGCTATCCCAAGGTACTGGTATATGGTTTTCATGCCATTGTAGTGTCACTGAAGACTGAAATCATATGGGATGTTATTACCTGGTTTGAAAGTGGTTGTAGATTTTAGGGCCCTGGCCGCATTTCTCAAACCTCCAGAAAACATTTTTCATTAAAATTCAAGTCAATTTTCTGTCGATTGGTACTAGCTTTAGGGAAAACTAGCCCAATGTGTTTCTTAGTTTTGTAGCATGCTTTCTTAATAAAAATACATGTATTCTTAAAATTATTACAAATCAAATTTCTGGTAATGAACCTAGTGCATGTATAAAAATACATGTAGTTTTTCAGGCACAAACCATTTTTCATGAGTTTTGAGAAAAGCATGCCTGGTCTGGGAACAGGTATTGGGAAATGACATGGTTTGTTGCCAAGTACGTTTGGGTTTTGCAGAACAGCAGAACTTGACCAATTAGCATTAGCACCATCAAGAAAGTAGAGTACAAAGAAGTCTACATGTACAGTATGGTTAAAGGTAATTGCCTCTTTGTATATGTTCCAGTTATATCGATGTGGGCTTCGACTCGAGGAAATATCTGACCAACTTGGATTTGCAACTCCATCTAGCAAAGTGCCCAGTCAAGAAGCCAGAAGGAACAGTTATAGTGAGCTTTTAAACAGGTAATGAACCCATTCCTTGCTTAATGTGACAGACTCTTTGACTGATTTTGATCAGCTACAGCTTTGTACATGCTGCCCTCTGTTTTATTGACAGTATGTGTGTTGTTCTTATAAAAGTAACGAAATGATTGCTAAGAAAAGGGGAGGGTTTATTTGTGACTACAGTGCAGTTGCCTTTTTAAAATTGTAGTGTTCTCACCCGAATTTTGCATCTTGGAGGCCAAGGGCCCATAAAGAAAAAAAAGTGCACTATTTGAGAGACAGACTGGGACATTATGGAATTTGTTGAAATACACCTGTACTTCTGTTTGCTTCGGTTTCCCATATTTCTTCAGTTACATTTCTTTGGTTGGTTCTTCATGCTCGGAGTTGTTTTCACTCAAATGAAACCATGGCTTTTTGCTTTACAATTTATTATGTATTATGTTTCTAAGTTTCCTTCTTTTTCTTTTTCTTTTTCTTCTTGAATAAAGATGAGCTGGCTCACTACACAGTCATGAAAATTGAAAACAAATATGGGAGACTATTTGCGGAATGTTCTTACTCAAATGTAATAGTGCTGCTCATTGGTTTATGTGTCCCAGACCCAGCCAATCATAAACCCTGTTGTATGAGTCAATCATTTTCCTCGCTTTTCCATGGCAGGATTTACGTTTTAGACTGATTTTTACAACGTCTTTTCCTCTTTTGTGCCCTGAAGGCCCTTTTACAAAATTTCAGTGCATCAATTCCCCAAAAAAGTGTGACATTGCTTCAGTTTGGTGAGAACACTGAAAAATTAATGGTTAAACTTGACACTTCTCTCAAAAGGTTAATTCAGGAGGTGGGGGGAAGGGGGGGGGGGGGGGGGGGAGTGGGGATCCAGGCCACTGTGGCAGTAGTCTCAATTCAGGGTGATGTTACCAGTGAAAATCACTGTTGATCAGTAAGATCTGATACATTGGTAAATCCCAAGCTGATTTAGCACAATGGCTATCCCATTGGTTTTGTGTTTTGTGTAAATGGGGTTAATAGCAGGCTTGAGGACGTAATTTTAACTAAATGCAGCACTGGAAATTGATATGAAATAGAGAGGGCTGCAAGACAACAAACAACCACCTGAAAACCTCCAGGAGCCAGTAGTTCAAAAGTGAACAGAAGTGTAGCCCCTGGTTAATTCTGCTGTTGGAATAGCTGTTTTCAATGCTATAGACCCATGTTAATCAGTGGGTTAATTTTTAACCAACCAAATCTCTGTCATTTTGTATGGAAAACAGATTTGTAACTCTAATTCCAGTACACTTTGGCCCAAACCATAAAACATCTCCATGACATGATGGTTCCTTTATTTGTGGTGTGAAACATAGCTATTACCAAATTTCCTGGACTGATTGATGTATTAAATAATTAATGTTTCAGTTGCTCAACTTGTATCTGTATAGGGGGATTCATGCTGACGTCATTGTTTACATTTTTGCTCATTTGCATACGGCTTTGCTTACAGAAGGAAACATGTTAGATGTGATTTGACTCCAGGCAGCTAAAGAGCTAGTGAAATTTAATACATTGTGAAACTTTTAACTCTTTAGGTATAGTATTCAAGGAGATATTGTCTTCCAAAAACTGCAAAATTTCTGGGTGGCAAAAGCACTAATGAGCTCATACATTCTTTGTAAAATTTTGAGTTTTTAAACCCGCGTTGCACAAAAAGTATTCAATACATGAGGCTCATATTCACTGGCAGAGTTATTCATACCAGGACCTTTCAATATTCAAAACTGATTTATTTGTAGCTCCATCAGAAACTGAATTGTTCATGCTAATGAGGCAAATATTGTAAACAAGGATTCCCCTATACACTGTATATGAGAATGAATATATATGAAAATCATATTATTTGAATTGTGGATTAATGATTTATCTCTGTATCTTGGCTTAAAATGATTTTTATCGTATTTATAACAATCATAAAAACTAGAGCAGGGGTTTCAATAAAATTTGAAGTAGGCAGCAGGTTGGAGTAGAGTAGGTGACGGTATTAAAGGAAAAATAAAGAATCGTTCTTTAATTACTTCTGTTTAGGGAAAAAGTAGCTGATGTCTCTGATCGAAGTAACCGATGCTTTTCGCCAGATGTCGGTGCTTATTGAAACCACTGCTAGAGTAAAGTTACTTTACTGTGTTGTACTGTACAGTTGTGTATTTTTTAGATCAGCAAATATACATGTACACTGAAACAAGAACAACTTACAGCAGTTCCTAATTTAGTGTTTTGTCACAGTGAATACACTGTAACCTTTACAGCCTGTAAAAAGTCATAAAAAGTCAAAATTTGGTAAATTCTAATACATGTAGGTGCAAAGATTTGTTTTAGTGAAAAACATTAAGTAAACTGCAAACAATTTAGTCCTGATGCACGATATTCAATGTAAAATTGTAAAATGTTGAAATAATTACACGCTATGATTGGTCAAATCGAGTGCATTATAACTCAACATATGCGTGCACCCTATGTCACATGCATGGCTTGTGGAATTATAATGCATGCAGACTCTAATGCAGCAGGTTCTTGGGCTCAGGCAACCATTATTTTCTTAGAGGGCAAAGAAAACCATCTTCTAATTGCCTTAGAGTATTGGACAGAAAAGCCAAAATATTGACTTGTGAGGTTGCTGAGTAGCTGTGCATCTAAGTGTAGAAGGCTTCAGTGACATGCCAGTCTGAGCACTCTATTATTTCCAACTGTAAATAAGATGATTTCAGTGGCACTGTCTCTCTCATTTGTAGGCCAAGAGATGATCATCCCCAAGTTGTAACAGAAGACCAGAGGACTGAACCTGATTTACAAAACTTAATGCAGGTAATAATTTTGTGCTTCTCTGAACTATCCATCCCTCTTATTCATACCCTGCATTAATTTTGTTTTGAATCACTAGTGCACCTACCTTAATTGTTGGGCCGTGCACAGGTAAACCAAGCCTTAGTTCTTGCAAAGTTTCCTTTGACTGACTAGCGTTAAGATATTACACTGAAACTGGACTGTCTCTGTTCTTTTTAGTAGAGTGCAGAACCATATTTTCTTACTGGAACTTGCAAGTTCCATAATTGAGAAATAAATAATTTCCAGTAGGCCTGGTGTAACCAGCTTGCTCTTAATTATAATAGTGACTTTTAAAACTCCTTTTTAAACGTTGCACGTCAAGAATATTAATTTTGTTATAAAGCAAGGAAAGGTCATCCATCATTCCCAAATGTTGGTCATTTAAAATGTTTATATATTCATCTGATGAAAAGTGTTTCAAACATTTTGTAATCATCATGCAGTGTTCTATTAAACTATGCTGAACCAACAAAACGTTCTTAAACATTTCGCTGAGGCATCACAGTGGTATTCTTTTTATATTTAGCTTTCGATTCATTTTTAATGTTTCATCCATCGAATTAGAACAACATTTATTCAAAAAACAATGTTTGTCTTGAACATTTTGTAACATGTGTTGCTAACTGTTCTAACGGTGTTGAACCAACAAACAAAATTCTCAAATGAAGAATGATCCTCGCAGTTGTGAACGCAATTTATGCAATTGCGAAAAGAAGCCCGAAAAAAATTCAGGACTTCAACGGGGTTTAAACCCGTGACCTCCCGATACCGGTGCGATGCTCTACCAATTGAGCTATGAAGCCACTGACGTTGGGAGCAGGTCAATTGTGGGTTCATATGTTCCCGTGAAATAAATGAGTGTAAATGATACGATGATATGAAATAAATCGTATATGAACTGTGGAAATGAAATCAAATGAAGAATGATCCTGGCAGTTGTGAACGCAATTTATGCAATTGCGAAAAGAAGCCTGAAAAATATTCAGGACTTCAACGGGGTTTGAACCCGTGACCTCGCGATACCGGTGCGATGCTCTAACCAACTGAGCTATGAAGCCACTGACGTTGGGAGCAGGTCAACTGTGGGTTCATATGTTCCCGTGAAAGAAATAAGTGTAAATGGTATACGAAATAAATCATGTATGAACTACGGAAAAGAAATCAAATGAAGAATGATCCTCGCAGTTCATATATGATTTATTTCATATATTATTTACAAACAAAATTCTAGCAATGTTGGACCGTTTAGCTGGGGCTTTAGTGACGCTCCATTTTTAGTTTTACCTGGTGCACTAACGAAGTTTGTTTGTTTTTTGCTATATTTAGCGACTTAGAAATATCAAGGAAGCAAGCAGAAATGATTTAGCAGGGTAAATCCAATTTTTTTACTTTATTTTCTGAAGCAAGAAAGTTATGTAAGTAAAGTTATGTAAATAATTATTCTTATCGCTATGTTATACTTGTAGGTCAGTTAAATATATAATTGAGGTGCTTTGGGCAACAATGAAACATTACTCTAATTTATGAAAAAAAAAAACCCTTCTACTGTGTATCATAAACAGATTTACCTTTGGAATCAAATGTTAAATCGAGACGTTTTGTCTTTGCATGAGATCTCCAAAGTGTGACCACTCATAAGGAAGCACTTGAGCTGTTGTTTTGGCTGTAATTTCAGAAAGTTCTCCAGAATCTTGCCGTTTGGTTCTCTTTGGTTCTCTTCCCGCAGAGGACAAAGTGGTTGCCAATACAAATCCTTTTATAAAAGCCATTGTTGATTTGGATTTCCGCAGATAAATAATGCAGCATTGTAATAACTGAGGAGGTCACTAAGTTACCATGTTGATGCTAAAGTGTTGCATTATTGCTTTTGAGCCAGGTTTTTTTGTTTCAAAAATTTATTTATTTTTTCAGATGCCTTGGAATCATACTTATCTCAGTTAGAAAACGCCAACTTGATCCCTTTTCGACGACTTCTTGTATTTTTTTTTCGGAAAAACTCGCTTAGGCATACAAATAAACACACCGGTAGGAGATTTCCGTGAACATTTCAAGGAAATAAAACGCATTTGCATGCATGCATGGATAAATAGCCATGTTGGCTTCAAGGGCAGGTGTCTCCTAGCGATATCCATCGACAGGTAGATAAGTCAATATAACATATGGTAATTTCTCCGAGTGATGTTTAAATCGGATGTTGCTGTACAAGGATGTTATTTGAAAGATATCGGCGCGACGATAATATCGTTTAATAAATCACGGATGGAAGCGAAAGGTTCTGTTGAAAGCAGCGTCGACGGAATGGAGGATGAAGAGATCGCGAGAATCTTACGCTGGGCTGCCGCAATGTAATCTTCATTCTCATTCTGTTTCCTTTCGTTCTTAGTGATTTACATTTTCAAGGCAAATAGTATGTGGGACCGTTGTAAATTGATGGTGTATAATTTTGGCATCATTTTTGAGGGAGCATTTCGTTCCGCGTAAGCCGACTTGGAGAGGAGTCGACGAGTCGAGTTACTTTACCTGTTTTGGTATTGTTGCTTGTGGCGCTTTCTTCACAGTGTGTCTCTGTTGTTTGTTGTAACTGAACTAAAATAGGTTGTCGTGTTGTTTTAGAATATACTAAGCTGTGTAATGTTTTGTTTTGAAACTTCCCTCTGTGCTTGGTTATCTTGTGGCCCGTGAACAGCAAAGATCAGTCGCTCCTATGTGGCTTTTAATTAATGATGCATGCTCTCAAAATTGTCTGGTTTAATTGTTTTTTCGAAACAATATTCGAGAAAACACCTCTGCTCACCCGACGAAAGGTTCTTTTACCTCGATTTGTGTTGAAAATACTCTGGCATGAAAATTCATCTCCTTGAAAATAATTTGTCTACCAAAGTTGAGTGGGTGCTTTTAAATCCACAGTCGCTTGCACTTTTTAGTGTTCGGCAATTGATATATGTCACAGTTCGAGATATTTTATACTGGCTTATCAGACATTAATCCAATTTTTCCACATGCCGTTTGTGGCAACTGTAATGCGATGTATCAATCAATTAATGCGGAAAATCCGAGCCTTACATGGGAAAGGCGATTTACAGTGTTTTTGAAGTTATGAGTACAAATGTAAAATGTTAAAAGATGGAAATTTATGCGGTGGGACCTAATTATATGTTTCTTGGAAGGGAAATTGTATGTTGAAGTCTGCTTTATTTACTAGCCGCTTGTGCAGCCTTTTTATTGGAAGAGCAATCTCTCCTTTTGGAGAGTGACAGTGGTGAAACTGATTTATTCTTGTATTCTTGTCGGCTGAAAGCTGTAAAAGCACTCCCCCCTCCTTCGGCTCGTGTTATGACAACTTAAAAACACTGAAAACATCTTCATAAACATTATGATTATTGTTAATCGTATGGTTAGAACAAGCAGTACTTTCAACGTTCCTGCATGTTTGCTGTCGGTCATTCTGTGTCCGAAGTGAACTTTATAACAAAATGTGTGTTATTCTGCCACTCCAAAGAGACACAAAACCGTTCTGAATTAATTTCCTGTTTGTTTCTTTGTTTTTAGAGAAGAAAACAGCTCAGAAGATGCGGAGGATTTCGAGTTGAATTCCGTTGGAAGAGAAGACGACTACCCAAGAAGATTCTCGTTAGGTATTTATAAAATATTTTTACGTTTTGTATCGCATGTAACTGACTGGAACGCCCCTTTCGCTAGCGGTAGTTACACAACGATAATTATCAAAATTGTTGAAGATGACAATCGTCGTCCGAGTGATGTTTTTACTGTTGAAGCAACGACAGTATTTTTTTTTTACTTTTTAATATGGAACGATTTCACAATAGTATTGTTATTTGTTTGTCTGCAGGTCTTCTCCCAGATAGCGATGGCGAATTTGACAAGAAACAGGTGAGATTATTAAATTTTGTAAAATACGACGCAGTGTTTCTTTTTAACCTCTCGAAACCAAAATATCTCTTTTTATCTAATTGCTTCGGTAATAACCTCGTCAAATTAAAGTGACCTAGACAAAACCAATCACCTTTGCATATTCAAATGAAGTCGAAAGTCAAGACAATAGTTTCTCACTTCCAGCGTTACAGACGTTGTTTTCATGCTGTGCGGAAGCTAATTACAAAGTTTGGTCCGTTGTTTGGTTGGCTTACAAAACGTAATACACGTGTATAATTTTTTTGGCGGCAAACGTGCCTTTTAACAGCATTTATTTGCCATCTGGTGTTGTAATCCCACGTATATTGTTGTCAAAACAGCATTTTAGAGGCAATATTGGTGTTGGGGAAATTTACATCCAGGCGGAATTGCTTAATGTAACATGTGGCAGGGCATACATCAAAACAATAAACTGTGAACCAATCATCTTTCATCACCAGCGCGTTCCTGCCGTTTTCGTCCAGAAGAAATAAGATCGTGTGAACCTAAATTGCGTAAACAATATTCACTCAATCTTTTTATTGCTGTTATCTAATCGATAATGGTTTGAGAGTGAAGCCAATATCACGCTTCACGATTGTCAAGTGTTGTCCTTTTTGACATTTTCGTCTCCCAATTCCTGCGCGGTCCAACATTGGAGCTGACAGCAAATATTTGGAAACGGGACGCGGCGAGATGACATTAGTTTCTGCGATAGACTTCGTCTCGAAACATGTTGCATGGCTGTTTTCAAAGAACTTTGGTCGAAACATTTCGTGGGATTTTGCGTAAACTTTTCAACGGACGTTTATATTGCGACTGACAATGGATTGTTTGGGAAACGATGGGTCCTTAGAAGAATTTTATCTGGTGCTGTTGGACGCCAGGTCGCGACAGTCGGTGAGAATTAAAACTTCTTAACACGTTATTTTGCTTACCTAAAAACTCAACATGAAATCTCAGTGGAAGAATCATTTACGGGCTATTAGATCTGTTTTGATTAAAGGACTTGAAAACATCGTATTATCCCGTATTATTATCCTTATAATTACATAATTTATGCTCGTATGCTACAGTTATGTTCTCATTTAACTATTTTCGTGTTCTCTTTGCTGGTTCAATTAGTAAACTTATTCCACGGGCACTGAGCACGTTGTTTATTATTTTTACTCCGAAAAGGGTTAAACATAGTGTGGTGATTTAATTAGAATACTTTAAACAAATTAGCTCAAAGCGGTTTAACAGATTGAAATGGTTGGTGAGAGTTATCGAGTCTTCGCGAAATTTCTTCTTTCTCTGATCCTACACATATTATAGTCTAATGAGAGAAAAGATTATTTACAGAAAATATTTTGATATAGGGGATGGATATTTCTTGTGAAAGAATTTATTTTCATTGTCGTTGTTCTATTTTGGGTTCAAGGGGCTTGGTCACCAGGCCGAAGCTTTGGACCTGCAGGAGTCTGGTTACTTCGCTTCTGAAGGCATGAGTGTTATCCAGGACCCCGCGTCTGAGCCCCTTGGAAGTCAGTACTTTGCAAACAGTCAAGGAGCACACGATAGGTCACAGGGTGGTTCCTTATCAAACACGAGGTACACACGACGTCCTCTTTTATCCTTGAACGAAAGGTTATTTTCAGCGCTTTTTGGTAAAGGAAGGTTTTAAGTCCCAACTTCAGCTGAAACATTTAAGTGTTTTTTAATTTTTTTCCATGTCTGTTTATTTATTTATTTATTTATTTATTTACGTATTCTGATCTTTATGCGAAAATTGAACTCGTGGGCAATTTATTTAGCCAATTTTGTACGACTGATTTTAATTTTGTGGATTTAAAACCGGAGAATTAGAAAATAAATGCCCTTTAGAGTACTATGAAGGACTTAAGGTTGATAGTGAAGGTGCTCGGTCAAGCGATGACTCATCATGAAGCCTTTAACAGTCACCTCATTTGTTGTCTTCACAGCCCTCGTCGCTTATCTGTTGCGTCAACTGGTGGTCAGCGTTCGCGAACCAACAGTCATCGCAGTGGGGCCACTACGGCGGACATAGACTCACCCCCACCCCCTGAGGACGACGGTGACAACGACTTGCCTTCTTCTAGCTTACCTTCCCCTCAGACCTCTCCTGGCAGTACTAAATCCCCGCGGGCATCCTCAAGCCCCTTGCTCCATAATTTGAACGAAATTCCTCCCCCTCCCGACGTCAGAACAGTCGCTCGAGTGAAGCCAGCTTCAAGTCCCCTCGCACAAGCTCCAAAGCATCTCGTTTGCCTCGGTCTGCACCTGACCACGTTAATTTGCGTGACCCCGGAATTGCTACAGTTCCTGACGAGACGTTTTCTCCACGTGATCGCGCCCCAAGCTTACCACGCGAGTCGCACGTGCCACAGGAATCGCGCCCGAGGCGCAGTAGTTCACGCGATCCCCTGCGGGGCGTGAATGGAGTGCCAGAGGAAAGCGTGCGCAAGCCTTCACGGATCTCCCATGGTCATCCTCTGAGGGCGAGCTTGTCAGGCGATAGCCGTGTTTCCACGCCTCTCTTCCTGCCAGATGGAGCCTCTAGACCAAAAGAAACTCATCGAAGAGGCAAACATCGAAATCCAACTGCGGACTCTGAAAGAGGCTTCGATAGCGGGTTTTTTGGTTCGGAAGGAAGTCGGATTTCCCGAGGACACGAGTCGCCTGATATCCCACCAACGTTTTATCCCGAGAATAAACTTCGGAGTGCTCCGCTGCAGGAGCAATCCGCAACAGAAACTGAAGATGAAAGACTTCGGATGAATATGCCGAAAATAACGCCGAAGTTAGTTCCTAGGAATCGAGATCTCAGACGGCGAAGATCTTCTCTTCAGTCGTTGTCTGAAAGCGAAGAAGATCGGGTTCTTGAAACAACGCATTCGAAACCCCCGACACGAACACCTTCATCTCAGCGAGAGCGGAGAAGCCATCGGCATACTCCTACCCATCCTACACCCCTGTCAGACAACGAGGATGTCCGAAGACTTGACGACACTTTACGAAGGCACGCGTCATCTCCGAGCTTGTACGATGGCGGTACAGGAGATCGATCCGTGCAAAGCGGAGTGGCTGCCCGAGCTTCAAGAACCCCGTCACGCCACGAGAAATCTGCAACTCCATTAAAGAGTAACGGTAAGGATCCTTTTTTTTGGAGTCATTTTCAGTTTCGTTAGAGTAAGCACATTTTAACAGCCACGCAATGTGATGGTAGTCAATAGAAAACGGGACTCAGTTGTAATAAGATTCAAGTATGTGTAACGTAGACCGGATTATTTCAATTGCTCGGCAAACGAATAAACCTTTTTCGCGTTTTGAATCAGATAATAACGCACACTACTGTCGTGTGTGATATCGTTGCTTATCTTAACATTTTGGTTTATGGTATGACGAGTACAATGCAAGTTTTCGATCGGAATCAAATTTACCGTTTTCCGACTTTCCAGCCTTTAATCTCCCAAAGTAAAGTCGTTACATTTTTTGCCGTTATCGGGCGTATTTACCGAATTTTCGCCAGATCTTCTGACGGCTGAATGATATTGCACACAACTAAAATGTTCCAAGTAAATTTGGCATGCGATCAACTGCGCCGCTAGTAGTCCATACTGGAACGTCTGTACTCAATAAGGCGAACTCTCCTGAGCTCCCATGATAGCTGGTGTCTTCCAAAATATTCGGAGACTTCAAGCCGTTTTTATGACCATCTTTAACCTTCCAAGACCAACAGTGATCAGCTTCTATATTCTTCTTTCAGTTTGACTACTTATTCATACATACTGGTCATGAGAATAAGGATTTAATGATCACCAAAGATGGAATGTTTAATTGTCTTTATTAGTAGTGTACCTTAGCGCATATTGAACAACGGAAGAGAAGTTGTTTGTTTTGTTAAGCGTACTAAAATTTGTTTATTAGAAATGATTTCTTAGGATCAGACTTGCTTCTGCTCTTTTGAGCTACTTCGAGTGTTCGCTGTCTGAGTGAGGCAGAGTCCGTTAAATTAATTTATGTGAAGAAGTCCAAAAAAGTTTTATTTCTGTATTTTGCGGTTGCAGTGTACAAATGAAAATTGATATTTGAGAAGTTGTTCGAAACACTTGTGGGAAGTTTAACCATCAGTTGAGGACATGAGCGAGTTCTGAGCAACAACTGTATTTCGTGATATCATTTCTTTTATTTTGATTAGATATTCAATTCGTTAAATTATCATGAAAGGGAGAGATATAGTTACAGCTACTGTTTTCGCTAAAGTTCTTTTCTTTACGTTTCGAAATTTGACGGTTTGGATCAATTAAAAAACATTGCTTAAAAATACATGTCTCTTTCTTCACTCGTCGTTCAATCAAACATTTATGCCTTAAGCTCAGGCTAAACGGATGATATTTTGATACCCCGCGTTGTTTGGGGGCAGTTTTTCGTTATTTGTTTTGAATTTTCTTTCTTTGTGTGTTTTATTTCATTATATTTCATAGCCTATAAGCGCGTTCATTAAAGTATTATTTTCCAAGGTGACAGATGCAGTACCTTCAAATTGTGCCCACTAATTGTCTGGTTACACAAGCTTTTGTAATTGTATCGTTACTGTTAACCATAATGAGAAACCAAGCCTTTCGTTTTGGTGAACAAACTGTTACGCTTTAGATGTTGCAAAGAGGCTTTATCAAATATTACGGTATTGTGCCTGTTCATGTGCAGTGAAGATTTCGTTGCATGGCATTCACCGCATTGCTACAGCCCTCTAACAGTTCGTCAATTTATCTAGGAACTTCGCCGTATTTAGAGACCGGTCGAGGAAGACACTGGTTTTTGTTTTTAGGTATATACGGCATTTATTTGACAGTTAACCAATCACAAAATGAAGCATGTAATACTTATCGCATGATTATCATTAGCGTATATTGGTTATTTCACGACGCTTGCTATAGTATTCGTTCTTCACACAGTCATGTTGCTTTTTGCACAAATGGAAGGATATGTTCTTTATACGTGAGGGTCTTTTTGGAGGTAAATGCTTTATACAGTGGGTACAAACTCATTTTCCTCACTGGATTTTATAGTTGATTATTAATAATATATAGGCGTGCAGAGTTAAGAGTGCTCTCGGTATGTTTGTACAGAGATGAAAGTATTTACTGTTGTTCTCTCGGTCACGAACGATTTCCATCGACCAATCTCGTGAGTGTTTCAGACACCGTATTCTGATCGGTAAAATCTTTCGTCAGGGACTGTATACCACAGGTGACTGCCTTTCCTAATCTCTTGGCCGCGGTGGTGATCGTTACCCAGTTTTTCAGTTGTATGTGTTCTTCTATTACACAGGGCAGCCGGAATAATCTTCTGGAAATGTTTTTTTTTTCTTTTTCATTGATCGCTACCAATCGTAAGCGTATGCGTGAGGACCAAAGAAAACTGATCATTTTCTTATAAACGTGAGCATCTTTTTATTAGGTGCAAACCAGACCACACTTCAGCGATCATGGGATATTGCGAAGCTGCAATTTCTGCATAGAAAGTGCTTTTATTACTCTGGGGCCGTTAAGGATATTGTGATGTGCTATTATGGTGTCAAAAATAGTAATGTTTAGGTGAACGGGACCTGCGCCCACATATCTTTGTCAAAGAAAATGGGAAATAGTGTAACCGTTCTGGGCCAAGTATTCAGATGAATTTACTAGTCAACTTGATTTTATTTACGTTTTCGTTGTTCTTGTTCACGAAAGGTTAAACTCTTCAATATTATTTTATACTGTTGTTTACTGTTCTGCATTTAATTAGCCGTGCACTATTTGTACGTTGATATTCTGATTAGATTGTTGCTTAGATAACTAACTGCTGCGTATTTGTTCCATAACACACAAAAAGTCCTCATTTTGGATCGAAATCGTCTGGTACATTATGCCAAATGATCGAGTGGTGAGACCGATATCCCTTACACTGTCCACAAGGGAAACTTCACCAACTTGGCTACATCTTTAGGAGTTTAAGTTCCTTTTTTCTCTAGCATCATATTATCTCTTAACCTTTATTATTACTTTTTTTTCTACAATTTACTGCTAATAATGAACTCTTTTGTAAGCAAAGCGATATGTTTTCTAATTACCTAGTTCTATTAACACTTGCATTGTTCACAGTAAACGCGGCAATGAAAATTACGTCAGCGAGTTATCGTGGCCTGGCCATTAATCGAATCGTTCTCAATAGGCCCGCAGACTCGGTTAATGGATAAACAGAGCTTGCGCAGTTACCCTGGTGACCGTGACTCCTTGCGGTCTGGCAGACGATCCAGAAGAGGTGATGATAGCAGCAGTGGGTACAGTGATAACGAAAGGAGACATCGTAGGTTAGTACCGCATAATAATCAAAGCGATCCTCCTGTAGTTTTACAACTAGAAACACAATTTTCGGCCAATTTCGTTTAGTCCTGTCCTGAAGCTGAAGAATGGAAAAAGTACAAGTTTGTTTTCCCTTGTAAGTTTATTTTCCCGTGGAAATTCTCGTTTAACATGGTATTTATGACAATTTTTAGATATAATTATACTAAAGGGGTTTCTAAATTGTGTCATTCTGTTAACTTGTATTTCCTCGTTTTACGGCAGAAATGGTTTAGATCATTTGTTGACAGCTTTTTTTTTTTTGACAATTTGACTCCAAATTTTTCCTAGTGTGTGTTGCAAAATTGGCATCTTTTTGATGGACTTGTGAACTACCCAAGAAAAAAATGACAGGCCCAATTCTGTAAGCGCTACCTACAATTCTGATGAATTAATGATGTAGTCATGCAACACAACTAAGACTTTTCCGACAAAACCAAGCGGCCATGGCGGTTGGCCACGTTTATGCTCGGTCGGCATTGTTAGTCATAGTTATGTGGTTCTTTCAACCTTTTTCACCTACAAGCAAGGCCATCGTTCCAAATTCAACCTACATCAAGTCTTTCATTTTCCGGGGACAAATTTGGTCTTCAAAGCAGAATTATGCAGCCGAAGTCCAGCTTCATAATCAACTCGACCACTGCCATCTTGGCGTCCACGTGGTGGAAAGTTTTTGCCAAAAGAGGAGCTTACGACGGAAGTTCTTGCCAAGGAAGATATCATACTACTCTAACGCTGTGGCAACACATAATATTTTCCTCTTAAGAGCGGCAGACGTGGAAACTAACCCCGGCGATAAGCCTAAATGCCAAGCTTGCCAACGAAATATCGCCTTGAATGACCGTTCTGCCCTATGTTCCTCTTGCAACAACAATTACCACTTAAAATGTAGCGGTATGCCACGTAAACAACACAGAAATGACAGCGTTACAACTGGTTTATCAAACATATGGATTTGCATTCCCTGTTGTTTTGCAACTCTACCTTTTTCTACAATTCCTACAGAAGAACTGAGCTCTTTGTTTTCGGACCAAGCTACACTGGAACTAGACAACTCCGGCGTAAGCGATCACTATCATCGCAAACATCGATAGAGTGGTTCTCTGAGAACATAATTCGGTTATTACCAAATTAACGTAAAGATTGCCCATCTAAATGTTAACAGCATTTATGGCAAATCTGACGAAGTTATTAAGCTACTCGACAAGTGTGCTTTTGACATCCTTTTCATCAGCGAAAGCAAGATTGATGGTACTGTCTCTTCTTGTTTATTCGCTCATTCGCGATATCGAATTATTAGAAGAGATAGAAAGAAAGGAGGAGGTGGATTGCTTGTTTACGTAAGATTCAATGTAACGGCTTATCGACGGCTGAACCTGGAGCCACAAGGCGTTGAATCTGTTTGTTCAGATGTAAAAACAAGTGTAAAAAACTGGTTTCTGATATGTGGCTGTTGGCGCGCACCTAGTAAATGCAAAATTACGGATTTCATTCCAGCCTGTTCATCAGCAGCAGAGAGAATGTATGCTGAACATAAAGAAATAATTTTCATCGGAGATTTTAACATGAACATGCTTGATTCCACCGATAACCCAAACGGCCCAGATAAAGTCCTGTCTAACTTTATTGACCAGTTCTGCCTAACGAATGTTATTCAGGAGGCTACGACAACGACAAATTATTCAAGTATATTATTGGACATCGTTTTAACATCTCACCCTGGGTTCTGTCCTCGTGTACCGGTTCACAAGAGTCGATACAAAAGACCAGACAATACACAACAGCTAACCAATGACCCCTAAACAAAGAAAGAACAATGGTTATTCCCTTGTACCGGTACACCAGGACAGAACCTCACCTTGAGAGACTATCGACAAGTGGAATTCTGCACGTGACCACGACCTAATCTTTGTTGTGAGAAAACAAAAGCTACCCAAACCGAAAGCGAGAACAATACACCTTATTCCAAAATGGCGGCCAAATTATTATTCTTTTGTTTGCATGTTAATTAGCCTCTTTGCCTCGTCAACATGTACAAAATACAAAAGAATTTTGAAGTGAAAACGAGGCAAAGAGGGCTAAGAATAGATTGGCCGCCATTTTGGAATAAGGTGTATAGAGCTTAGATCCGTGAAAAATTTGGACATGAATGCTTTCCTCTCGGATCTTAAAAATGTTCCTTGGGACAGCTCTTATGTCTATGACAACATTGATGATATATGGTCGCACTGGTCTAGTCTCTTTAAACAGGTTCTTGACGAGCATGCACCTGTAAAACGAGTACAGCTCCGTAATAATCAACTGCCGTGGATTAGCCCGGACATTCAAAAGCAGATCCGCATACGTAGTACATTTTATAAGAAATTCCTTCGTGCTTCAACAAACTTAAACTGGGCTAACTACAAACAACGACGGAACAAGGTTACAGCGCCAAAGAGAAAAGCAGCCTCGACGCATCATTCCCTGGCGAATTCTGGAAAAAGCTGAAACCACTTCTTCCAAACAATAAGTTTAACGTTGATGGAGCAACCAGTATCCACCTCTTGGACGAAGGGAAACTCATTTCTATTCCCAGCACTGCACTAATGACGTCTTTGTGAACCCAAGAATACAGGAATCGGCGTTAAATTTAACGGAAGAAGACTTCAATGACCACCCGAACATTACAACAATTAGGAGCAAATTACTACGGAAACCGTAACAGACTACTTATCATATAATAATAATAATAATAATAATAATAATAATAAATAAATAATAATAATAATAATAATAATAATAATCTTTATTAGGGCTCCAAGAAGGCTTTTCAGTCCTAATTCACAAAAATACATTACTTATTATCTACAATAGGAAAAATACTTAATATCAATCCTAATTTACAAATATATATTAAATATTATCTACAATAAAAAGGGCGTTCAGTCCTAATTTGCAAATGTATAATCATTGTACAATGATACAATTAACTGTTTGAAAAATATATTTGTATATATTTGTATCCTGGAATATCTAATTTGTACTTATTTCTATTATATCGATCGTGCACAGTAGCCCTAGTGACAAAGCGGGAACAGAGATATCTAGGCGCTAGTCCCTTAAGACATTTAAACGTGAGAGTGCCAACAGTATATTTCAGCATACTACTAACAGGAAGCCAATTTAAGTCCCTCAGGACAGGTGTTATGTGTTCGAATTTTCTCGAGCCTGTGACAACTCTTGCAACAAAATTCTGGACACTTCGCAGTTTGGAGACGTTCTTCTTTGATGTGCTGGACCATACAGGAGAACAATAAAATAATCGACTGAATACCACAGCGTGGATAACATTCTCTAAAGATTTTGAGTAAAAAAGATATTTAATTCTGTTAATCTGGCATAGGCTAGCGAAACTAGATGAAACAGTGTTCGTAATATGTTCATCAAAGCTTAGCGTTGCTTCCATTTCTATGCCGAGATCCCTCGCTGAGTTGGATGGAATAACTTCTTTACCTAGTACAGTGACATGCTAAGAAATCTACCGGTCCTGATGGTTTCTCCCCAAAGATCATAAAACTATTTGCTCCAGCCATAGCCTCTCCACTAGCCAATCTGTTCAATCACTGTATTCATATTTGTGCTCTGCCCAGCGAATGGAAAATGAGTAATGTCACCCCTATCCACAAAAAGGGTGAAACGACAGACAAAAACAATTATCGACCTGTCAGTGTCCTCTCCGCAATCTCCAAGCTTTTCGAAAAAGTAATGTATGATCAACTGTACACTTCCTTTACACCAACTTTCTCATCCAATATGTCGGGCTTTCGCAAGGGACACTCTTGCGCTACAGCTTTGATCAAATTAACAGACGATTGGAGACGCGCTGTGGACGAAAAGAAGGATGTGGGAGTGGCTGCTATCGACCTATCAAAGGCTTTCGACCTTATTTGCCATAATTTACTCCTTGCAAAATTAAAAGCATATGGCGTTCAAGAACCAGCCCTTCAGCTTATAAGATCATATTTGCGTGACCGCAAACAAAGGGTAATATGCAACGATTCAAGCTCTAACTGGTTACCCCTACGCTGTGGTGTCCCTCAGGGTAGTCTTGTTAGTCCATTACTGTTTAACATCTTTATGAACGATATGAACGAAACAGTTACCGTCTCGTCACTCCGCCTCTACGCAGACGATACTACCCAATACGCGGCGGACAACAGCCCATTTCTGCTTCAATACACCTTAAGTAAAGACATGGAAATTATTTCATCCTGGCTTGACCACAGTTATCTTCAGGCCAATGGGGACAAGACGCAAGGGATGATCCTTGGAAACTCGTCTTATGTTTACGACCTAGTATTTAATGGCATGTCTATCTGTCTCAAAGAACACTTAAAGATTCTTGGAGTACACTTGGACAATCAATTATCTTTCAAGGAACATATAAATATATTGCTAAAGAAAGTATACGCTAAGATAACTGCTCTTCGACGCCTTAAACGCTTTGTTCCAGCAAATATTTTATTGGTCCTTTACAAGAGCTTTCGTATTGTCGCATTTTGAATATTGTAATTCGTTACTTATCGGCGTTAACAAGACACTCAAAAAGAAATTAGAAGATGCTAATCATTACGGTTTACGAACAATAATGAATATGGGGAAAAGTTCTGATTATGAGTCTCTCCTTAAAATTGCGAACATGTACTCTCTTGAACATAGACGCATCGAACAATCGCTGACAATTTTCTTTAAATGTTTCAAGGAGGATGGTCCTCGCTATATAGGCAACTTATTTAAACCCCGTATCACTCCTTTCAATCTTAGAAATAGTGGGGTAAACGTGGAACAAAGCCCTTATAATAGCAAGTTCCTCCATGGTTCGTTTTCTTTTATTATATCCCGTATATTGAACCGACTACCAGCATCCGTAAAGACGGCACAGAATGTTGCATCCTTTCGTAGCCTTTTAAAGAAACAAAATTTTATTGGATGTCAATGCAATAACTGCATGTGATATTTCTTCTCAATTAATTAATTAATTAATTATGTTTTTTCGTTTTTAGTATTTAAAACATAGTTTAGGGATTTTTCTATTTGTATTTTTTATTAACCTTCCCTTTCTATTTTATTTTATCTGTACATCAATATGCGGCAATCTATTTTAGATTTTTCGCCTTCTTAATTCATAGTTTTCAAGTTTTTTAATTGTCAATCACTTTTAACATGAGCCTCCGGCTCGGGAGACTGGGTAACCACTCCCTGTGTATTGACATAAAATAAATTATCTTATCTTATCTATCTTGGTAATTGGCTTCTACAAATGTAATTGCAGCAGTGAGTAAACAACTTGCGTTACTCATCTTTTAAAGTATGCCAACCCAAATTTTCTATTCATACAGAGACCCTGTTCACAAGCTAAGAGATGAACTGCAGAGTTTGAGAGCCCAGCTACAGCAGGATGCAAATGCACGTGGAATGCAGGCTCAGATGTACGACGACCTCCGACGGCGACACGACGATCTCGAGCGCGAGATGGCGCGACGAGGAGCTGAACAGCAGATGGCGAACATGTACGATAATCTGCAGAAAAAGTACGATGCTTTGGCGAATGAAATGTCGCGGAGTAAAGAAGAAGCGAAGAGCCCTTCGCCTTATGATGATCTTCGGTGGCGTATAGAGGATCTCGCTAGGGATGTGGGGATTTGAAACGAAAGGAACACGACAGACCCCCTCCACCTCCTGCTACTCCTCCCCCACCCCAATCCCCGGCACCTGCTCCCCCGCCATCTCCCGCACATCCGCCAGATGCTTTTTTGATGCAGTTTCTGTGTCCGTTTTGTGGAGGCGCAGGGACTCATAGCCACGGAAGTTATTATTACCCGGGTTACTCCGGTCTGGCACATGGCACCCCGGCAGCCACCAAGGGTACCACGAGGCCACCTTCTCCTCGCTCTGGTCGGCATACCGAGACGCAGACACCATTTGTACCGCACGTTACGAGCACTTTCGTTCATCATCCAACTACACCAATGGCGGCATCCACTCCTTACTCACCCTACTACCACAAGTAAGTAGCTGTAGTGCAGAGACGAGGCACTGTTTCGTCAAAAGATGGCGCATGGTTTTCTGTGGCATTCGGGTAAAACCCTTGCAGAAGGAACCCTCCCTGGTGAAATTAGTGAGGGCAAAACAACACAGAGAAGGCACAGACGTTTCGTGGATTTCAAACCAGGCCTTTCTACTGATATTCTTTACTAGAGGGAGTGGCTAAGAAACGAGATTGCTCCGACGGGCCACTGTCTTGGCTGGTAATGGGTTGGGTTTTGTTGGATTACAACAAAATTCAACTTTCTTTCCTGTTCTGTTCATTTGAGAGCGTCAAAAAAACAAACTCCCTGTCCCCATTCTTTCCAGCTTCCTTTGAGGCTCACATCTTGCTTCCTCAAGATTTGCTTGTTAATGTATGTTTTTGTCCTTCTTTTATAGCGTGGTTTCATCACCTGTTCATCATCACACTCACACGTACCCGGGAGCGGCAACCGGGCCTCAAGTGCTTCCGGCAACAACGATGGTAACCCCCGGAACCCCTGTGGTACCCGCCGGAGGGTTAGTTGAGACACCAGCTGTGCATCACATTCATCATCTACCTGGAGGAAAATCCAGGAACAGGCGGGAAAGGGACATTTCAGATAGCGAGGAATCTGATAGCGACGAGGGATATCCCGTACGAAGAAGGTAGGATATTGTAATTTTCATTGTGTAGTTATAGTAGTTGAGTGCGAAATTTCAGTGTTTGGACTTAATGTGCCACATGGAGCAAAGAGACCGTGGTAACTAATGTGTAAATCTGTTTCGTTGCAGCAGACATTCCCGAGTTAGAAGTTACTCTGGTAACCGTAGCAGCTGGGGAGGCTATCAAGGCGATGAGGTGAGATTTTTGTTTCACCGTATCAGCGGACTGCTGTCAGCCCCTTTTTGGTTATTCGAAGCACAATCTATCAACAGTGCGGTGAGACTGGGGCGAGGAGAAAACAGCGAAAAGAGACTGGGGAGAGCCGCCTCATGCTCGGTCGCCCCTCAGCGCATTCACTTCAGGTCTCACCAGTCCCTCTGCGCTACTGGCGTGAGCTCCCCACTATACAGAAACGGACTGCTAGCAGTCTAAGATGAAGAACTCTACTTACATTTAAAACAAAAAATAAAGATTAAATTCATATAGTTTACTTCATCCTGGCGTCAGCAGGTTACATGGAAATGAATACAAAAGGTCTCCGTGATTTTTGCCATTTTTCCCTTTATCTTTCCATTAAACGCGATGGGCTTTCTGTTAATATTTCAAGGGTTGGACATAAATTAAAAGTTTAATGACTGCGCTTGTCCATGGTCCTTGAAACGCTTTGAAATTTTGGCTCGAACTCTCTTTTAATGCACTTCAATACTCAATAACTCTCTTTCTTGTATGCTGGGGCTTTCTAATTCCGCTTTCCCTTTGTGTGTACGTGCGTTCTTTTTTAGCGAGTAGCACTATTTTTTATGCGTTGTAAGATATTACGACGTATTTTAATTTGCCTTTTTGTTTGTTTGCAGCTGGAAAGCTATCGACTCCATCAGTCGCTTGACGTGGCCAACAAAGCCGCGAGAAAAATGCAACAGCTCTCCAAACGAATGCTCAGCAATATCGCGTCCGATCTTATACGATCTGGAAAAAGATAGCATTGAAAGCGTCTCAAGTTTAATATATTATTATATGAGTGGCAATTGAAATAGTTTAACCTTACTTATAACCCCTTGCATGTTGGCAAGTTGAGCCGCCATCTTGAATATAGCGAGCGAAAGGTTTCAGTGGAGTCCTCTTCAGATTGCTTTCGCTCATCTATTCAAGATAGCAGACTCGAGAATCAAAGCAAAATCTT